>CM051029.1:13471022-13531022 GCA_027627225.1 Congeria kusceri | reverse complement strand
GTATGTCACTAACATTGTATTTGCAACACCGTTCACTCGTTCTTGGTCACCATTGTAGTTTTGTATTTATATATGGCGCTACACGTCAAATTGTCGGCACTATATGTTATAGGCGTATATCTCAAAATGTTTGTTGTTACATCCGCGTTGTACGTGTACGTTGCCGTATTTGAGATGTTCTTGTCATCTGGAATCCACTCCATACTTGACCCTGGCCTGCTTGATGAAGACGTGCAAGTGAAGATCCTTGTTTCGTTATATACAAGGTACGAAACGGCATACCGTGGATTCAGTGTCACGGATGTGTGTGGAACTTAAACATAAAATCAAAACGTACGATAAAAATTATATTTTATAGGCATACAATACACAATAAATACACTTTAATAAATATACTAACATTAATAACAAGCAATGATTTAGTCAATTTTTTATTTGCCTATGTGCAACAGCATGTCAAAGAAAATTATCTTTGCTGCTGTGTATTCATCAGTCAACACATCACAAAACACTGCTTTACATTGTCTGTAATTCCGTCTATTTTAGTGAATCGCAGCAAAAGAAAGTACTCGCTGGACCCCTGAGAACATTTCGATACTAAAATAAAACATAAAATTAGATCAATGTAAAAACGAAAACATACAATAACCTACTTAACAGGCTAATTGTGTAGCTGTTGCTGATTGTTTTGACACCATCACATGTTGTGGAGCACCGCCATCGTTGCTCATCATTTGACAGCGCTATCACCTTTAGCATACATGTATACACTGTTGTAGAATTGCAAAAACATTCTAGGTAGTCTGTACTCTGAGCACATTCTCCGCAAGTATACTGTTGAACTAGGATTGTTTCTTCAGAATCAGTTCCTTGGTCTATCTTATGCCAGTAAACAGTGCCTATTGGAGACGATGGAGAGCATTTCAATGTGAGGGAGCTGTTTATATACACTCATCCACGCTAGGTTCAATTGTGAATATTTACACTTCATAGGCATTTTAATAGGGAAGCGGTATGCATTTATAATCGTGCGAACGCAATGCCTTATCACCGGCGTAGTAATATCTGTGTGTCCTATTTGTATGCAAATTATATTTTGACATGAACTAAGATGTCTTATTCTATTAAATGTTACGCTTTTCATCATAATTGTTAACGTTTGATTAAATATTTTTTTATTATTAATACACATGAACATTTCGTTCCAGTTCTACTTCTACATATATCAATTTGACATTTTTATTTACTTTTGCTGGATAAGATTCTTTCATGCAAGGTCTACAAGTGTTATTATTAAACAAAGCGATTTCATTTCACTAGCATGTAATATGTACATGTGATGGTATTTTAAGAAAACTTTAGATCTCCTTTTCTTAGAAGCGACTAAAGAAAATCTTTATGACGTAACATCAGTTCACGAACGTAGCTTTAAAATGGATTTACTTCACATTGATGTGTCTATGTGCTTTCTAAAGACAAGTAATGCCCAGACAAAGCAAAGAGCTTAGATACGCCCGTGTGGATGCTTCTGCAGTATTGATCGATGACTTAGCTTACACGTCATCACTTGTTTATTGATGTCATTTGTGGATTGTTTCGCATTTTTCTCGCCGAGTGAAAATTTGGATACAATGGTGTGGATTTAAAGCATTTAAAAGCATTTAAGTCTCCATCTGTTGTGTTAATAATTGAACAGGATTATCCAGGATCTGTCAAACTCTCAGCCTAGGAATTGTGCGATTTTAAAGTGTTAGAACTCAACTGCGGTATAAAGAAGAAGTATTCATGATGTGGATTTAAAGTAGTCCTATTAACACAGCACCTCTTATTTTATGCTAAACTTTCTAAAGCATTAGTAATGTTTGATGCTTGTTGGCTATACCGGCCGAAATAGCAGTTCTTCTTGATGTCACATGTATTTTTTCATCTGTTTAAGTTACTCTTTTAGTTTTGTAGCGATATGATTTATGCAAGGACATTAAAAATGTTATGACTTATAATGTTTACATTCAATTTCATTTGTCGCAGCTAATTGAATTTACAATAAGGAGAAAATGACATTTGTGTATGGAACTATTTTATTAATCGTAGTTAGCATTCTATGATGTGTAGTTCGGTTACAAGGGGCGGTACTTCGTTGTTCCAATAAGAAAACTGCTGTGCGTGATCTTTCTCTTAGAATGGCAATGCAATGCATGTTAAACTTAAACAATATAAAGGAATGCTATTAAATCATCCCAAATATAACGTTTATATAAGGATTGAAATTAATTTTGCGATTATGCACGCAATGGTTAAATTGGCAAAGCGCTTCATGGATAATTTGCCAGTTTGACCATTGCGTTCATAAACGCATGAACGCAACCAAAATTAAATTCAATCCTTAATTGTTGAGTCCACAGCTGAAACAGACTTAGTGTAATATAATGCTTTGTGTAACTATTCAACTGTAATAAGGCAATATTGGTTATAAGCAGTAGTTTACGGGTAAAGAAACTCTGCATGTTGACCAGGGACGTTCAGGTTGTGAACGTCTTCAACGCTGTAATTAATGTGTGTTGTAACATATGCGTTATTAGTTTGCCACTATCGATGTTGTAGGTGTGTATGTCCGTCAGTACGAACGTTTCAAATCATGGCTCAGATATAACGTCAAGAAGTTGTGTTAGATTTTAATACAGCGTCCCATAATTATTGACCGGCATCATAAGGTGTGTAACGAACAAAATTCTGATTAAACACTTAATAAACAGCCTCCAGGGGATTCACAACGTTTTACTTCTCTACCAACTTCTGCGTATGATATTGATTGAACGAGAGCATGATTAGACTCTTCATAATGCTGCGGCTATTCTAACATTACCGAGGAACAGCCAACTTTGCCCAAAGTGACGGTTCTTGTTTGATAATACAATATGCACGTATTATATATTATGGATCGTTGATTTTTATGTGAGTCGGCCTTGACTATAAATACCATTACATACAAAATAAAAGGTCATATGCAGACACGCATGCCAATAAATAATACACATAGTCGGTAACTGTGATATTTGTATTATTAGGTACTATTTCAAATAATGAGGATTTTTTACTTTATGTTAGTATCCGTGTACATTATGTGGTTGAAACTTGACGTATGCAAAAGCCATACAATTGCATCACGTATTTGTTATATTCATTGGTTTCCAATGTCATGGTAAGCGTTCGTGTGTGTACGATCTTACAAGAGACAATTAACATTAGTGAAAATAACACGATACAATTATTAAAATATTCAAGAAAAAAGTCGGTGCATGCGTTTGTTTATGTATTCGATATTTTAGTAGTTATTTCGTTATGTTGGTGTTATGTTGGTGTTTTTCTAGCTATCAAATGATAATGGTAGTATTAATTGCTTTTGAAAGAAAAACAGTCGATATATAAACTATACACACGCACCCTGGGCAAGCACACGTTAACACCCACGCATGAAATGTTTTACACCGGCAACACACAATTATCCCAGACACATACACAAAATGATACATACGTGCATGCAAGTATTCGGACATCCCTTCAAGTTAAATAAATATTGACATCATCAGACCGTTCTCTTTATAACAGCTGTATTCCCCTGAGCTGTTTCGTTCGTGATTCTCAGTATATAAACATATACAGAAGTAATGCCAGCATTTGAGTTAATACTGTAGAGACCAACAACTGAAGTCATTATTGAGCAAACAGAAGCACACAGAGAAACGCATTCACCAAGGTATGATTGTCCATTGTAGCACAATACTTTTCTTGTTTCTGTGTCAGTCAGGTTGAAATGAAACCCAGCTGCACGTTCCGATCTCCCTTTTCAGCATTTTGATAAACACAGGAAGCTGGAAATCAAGCAAACACATTTCATCACCAAAAGTGTTATCTGTCTATACATTTATGCCTTATTAACCTGGATAAATAAAGATAGTGCCAATCTGCAATACGAACTCTGTCATAATTACCTTAAGCAAAACAAAGTTTAATGTCTCAAGTCTGCACTGATCTGTTTGTGGTTATGTATATCATGGTCAATTAGCTTCTAATATTAGTATTTTACTATGTTTAAAACACTGACGTGTGCCTTAAAATTATCACTTTCGGATGTGTTGGTCATTCAATAATTACAAAACATGCATTAAAAAAAAAATATCGGTTAATAACGATTTTATTATCAAAACAAACTAGTGGAAATTTGCTGAAGAAGATCATGTGAAAGAGTGCGACTTTCATTTTCATTTTACGAACGTTTATTAGTGTATCATATGCGCGCGGTATTGCACGGACCCCGATACATGTACATGTGTATACATTTGACAAAATAAAACAAATGCAGTAACTGCTTGTCCTTTTGGAAACTTTCAACTAACTCGTGACAATATGCACACCCACATGAATGTAATTTAGAACATAATCGCCTTACTATTTTATTTCCGCACTGTATATATTACACTGTTTATTTTAATATCGTGTATTAAATGCGATGTTTTTTATTATACTGTTAAGAGAACAGTAGGTATTTAAACTTCCGCACGTAAGCAGTGTCCTGGTTTTAAGAATTCGGTCTTTTTTTGAATTGTATAACGTAAAACATAAATTCAACAACGAAAGAGAGGAACGCTTATAATCTTAGCAATCTAGACATGCTCAAATCTCATAGCAAATACTGACTAAACATATTTGCAAGTGTAATGATTTATGTCGACGCGAGTCATCTATGACATCAAAAAGATACTAGTACACTGGGAAGTACATACATTGATTAAAAGGGTTATGTGTTGTGGAATATAACTGATATGAAACTCCACATGCATCCGTGGTAGATACACATTCCTAGGGTTATATATTTAGCACGATTTTTTTTACGGTAACCAGAGTAACAAATAAACATTTAAAGGCACGTTCAAATACAATACAAATAGCGACATATTCTCGATTGAACAGGTTCAAGACATACTAATAATTATTAGTATTTAGTTGATTTTTCAGAGCATCGGTATTATGAATGTAATCAACGCAATATATTAAACGGATCCTAAATATGAAGGAATTTCTGGAAAAAGAATAACGAAATAATATCAAATTGCCACAATATGTATTAGTTGTATCATCTTCACAAAAATGTGACAATTGTATTAACGAACAAAAAATATTGTTTCAAAAAATATAAACAGCATCATTTCATAAAATTATCTTGTGTGAGTACAACGTACTTATATTAACTATTTTAACTTTACGTTTTATTTGGTTTGCAGATAGTTTGTAAGTCTTACATTCTTGCCAAGTATCACCTGGTAATAATCACGCGTGTAAGCATTCGGTGGTGAAAATACAGACTGTATTCATAAGTGTTTCCTGTTAATAATTCATAACATAATTGCTACTAACACGGCAATGCATTACATGACGTACTTGGAAAAAAGAGCTAAGAATGTATTCAAAATACAAAATGCATTACTAAATAATAAACTTCATTCTAACCGTCAAACGTGTTTCTTCAGATACCACACTATAACAAGCATCAGTGTATTCCGTACTATAAACACGGTGCTGTTACGTGTCAAGTTTGTATCAATACGTTACCATTGATATTTAGTTAAAGAATAAACATACACCCATAACCCAAACGGAGGCTTTTTGTGGTTTTGTTTCCTCAAATGCAATATATGTCATGCAATTATGTTAGGTTCTCACTATCACGATTCGCGTCACGATTGAAATTGTGGTCTTAATCGTGGACCAATCGTTGTGATCCTATAATATCGTGTCAGTCGTGGCAATCGTGTTAGTCGTAGAACATTTTCAAAATGTTCAAAAAGTATCTACGATTAACACGATCAACTGCGATCAATTGTCCATCTGGATCATCGTATCAGATCTTTTTATATCGTAAAAATGCTCGACAGATCTATATAATCGTGCATCCAAATCGTCAAGATTTTGATCGATCGTAGACAAGAAAAAACACCACGCTCTGTTAAGATGTGTTGAGATCTCAAGGAACAATGAAGTCAATAGGCAATTTGGCTGTATTAATGTCATTCGGGTCAAGTCGTAGCACAAATCGTGATCTCCATCGATCATGATTGTGAAAGACATCGCGACCAAAATCGTATCCTATCGTAACGTTTTTCGTGATAATCTTATCGGAACTTATCAGTACGTACTAGAACGCCCTAATTTGGGGAACCCGATCGTGATGATCGTGTCAGATCGAGACCCAATCGTGGACTCGATCAAAAGAATCCCAGCGGAACGTATGTACTCGTCTAAAATGAAGATTAGACCGTGGCAGATCGTGGCACATGTAATTGGCAAAACGTGTGGACTCGCATCACATCGTATCCAAGTCTGAAATCTCAGAGAAATACCACGATTAGCTACGAGTGACCAATCCTGGCGTTCTTGACGGATCGCACGATAGTGGAAACCTTGCATAAGATGTGTTGTTGATTAGTTTAAGACACTTCCAGAGAATGATCATTATTTTCTAACGCAGTTAGCACGGAAGTTGGCTACATGACCACTATGCTACAACTGTGGTACCATTGACTTACAAGGCACATTGACATTTGTTTCAAAAACAAGTAAGGTATAGTATTATCACTCGCGTGGACCATTGGCGATCGTATCCTTGAACACCTGTGTAGGTAAAGCAGTGCATCCAAGTGAATGGTAAACATTGCAAGTTAATAGTGAAAGTGGTGTGATTGGACCATCAACCGCGTCGTCTGACTATGACGTTCAGAAGATGTATTTTCTATAGTTAGAAGTCTTAACGTAATTTAAACGTGATAGTTTTGATGACCCTGATCATGTGTCGATATTCACAAAAGCCATGCAAGTTTGATATAGGTAAACTAATACAGTTCTGAGCTTGTTAATCGGCGTTCAAGAAGCGTTTTCTTCGATAGATAAGAAATTATCCGGTGCCATCATTTATGATATCAGTTTACTCACTATACTTGCAAATACAGGTTTGATATTAAAGGACCGGTTTGCTAAACTGTCATTGAGCGTTCATGTTAAGCTGTATCAGTTTCTGTAACGACGATTGATAATTTAGCTGAACAAATACCACCTACTATTGTTTTAAATAACCACATTTATTTTACGAGGCTCTGGCAAAGCGAATGTTTCACTTTCTGAGGCCGTGCGTAAAAAAACATTCAATACTAACCGAGTTGTGGTATTAGTCACACCGAAATCTAGACGTGACCATGGAAGGAAAGCATGGTTTATAGAGAAGTAGTATCGACATGTAGAAAATAATGCATGCTGAGACGTCTACATACGGGCAGGGAATATTCGGTGTACGTCATATTTAGTGAACAAAACATGGACCTTAGACAAAAAAGAGCACACACTAAAAGCGAACCTTAGCCTGCCTGAATTGTGCATGGCACGAATATTCTTAACAAACCCTTCTGTCTCTTATTTATGTCCAAACCATATGTGTAACCCATTCAATTAAATATATTTTTTATAACATCATTGTAGCACATTGCTATACTGTATACTGTATACATTGCTATACTGTATACTGTGTATCCGCTGTTTTCGAACTCAACAAGTTTTTTATTTAACTGACTTTTCCGTGTTTACAATTACGTTATATCTGCCCACAGCTAACTGTACGTGTTTGGGTTCCTCTGTCGTTTGTAATGTGTCAATTGGGTGTTTTAAACTCAAGTGGTATTGTTTCATTTGCCAAATTCGTTTGAACAACCTGCATACGAACGATTATAAATACGTTCGCGCAGAGCAAATGTACACAGCGCAGTCAATAGCTACAATACGGATCATACCGCATTGTTAAATACAGGTTTGTCGATATAGGTGATTGAACACTTGTTACTGAATAAGCCTCTTGAAAGCCTGTGTACAACAAGCAATAGAGATGTGAGCTACTAGCTAATAAAAACAATCATCTGCAGAAATCTAAATACGTCAGCTTGCAACATGTATATACAACACCATGCATTGTATGTTCGCAAAATCTACTCTCAAGCATCTTTATTACGCACGTACACAAATTAAACAATTATAATGGCATACTTATAAGGTGAATACTATCATTCAAACTGGTTATATGTAAGTAATGTGCTTATTTTTGAGCATATGTTATGCGTTTGAAGCACCCATAGCAATACATTGACATTACTGTCGATATATAACAAATACATGCATGCATGTATGTATCAGCTAAATATCAGTAGTCAGTTCAACGAGTTCAAACAATGAATTGAAGACCAATATACGTATTGGTTGCACTGACTGAAGCTTAAAATATAAAGACACGGAGTACAAACCAATACCATATCTTCCTTGTGTGGGTATTTCCAAAAGGCGATATCAAGTTGCACAAGTTAAATGTAGCCTAGAGGCGAGTACCTGGTTGCTATCAACTAACAACGGTTTGAACTAATTTGGGCTCACAAATTTCAGCACGCCACCTACACATATTGTACGAATTGTTTGAGCAAAAAAAAGGCATTGACATAATGACATTTTGACGCGTAGTGAGACATGCCTGACATTATGTCCTACATTGCTACATTGTAATAATATACTCCTTATAACCACTTCAATTTGTTGTTTTTATGTTAAGCTTTTCATTAAATACATATAATCGTATTGGTGAAATAAAATGTGATATTCCCTATGTTGGAACAGTCACAGTATACAATTTGATATTGTTCTCTAGAGTGAAAATACAACATAAAACGGACTATTTTTTATATAAATATCATACAAGTAGTAGTAAATAAACTAATCGGCATTGTAATTATCGGCTTTCGTAAACAACAGCAAACAAAATATTAACTTCAATTAAATATCATATAGCGACAACGACGTATGGCACTTTTTTAACAACATAATTATATGTCATAATATTGGGATCAGTGTTGACGTCAGAATACACACACGTGTGACGTTTCAGTGCAACTTGGAAAGTAGTTTTTTGTTTCTCTTAAAGCATGCAATACAATGTTGATTTCAGTGTAAGATCGTAGTATTGTTTATTTGTGGACATAGAAAACCGATTTTTTTTCACGAGTGGCGTAGTGGATTTTTATGACCACTCATGAACTAAAATACGGTCTAATACTGAAATAAACAAATATCCTATATTTCAACACGTTCAGTATATCTGCCAATGCATGCAGAACGTTTTTCACCTTTTTGTATTATTCTTAATTTATCACATTGTTTTACAATATTGAGGTCAGGTTAAAAGTCGAAAAAGGGTGTATTCACCAGTTATAGAAAGACACATTGTCTATGTTGTGAAGTACTATCGAGATATTATATCTCATCGCGCTCAGATAAAGGTATGTAATACGATGAGTGTAACTAAATATAAGCAGAGGATTATTGCCCTTTTACATTATACATAATGTTTAAGGTAATGACTGAAACACTGATTACTTGTAAGATATGGTTGGTACCATCAGGTTAATTGTGTAGGCATACTATACCTAGGCATTAGTTTTATTTCAATTTCGGTAGCATTGGCATAATATCATAGATTTGAATATTACTTCAATTTGAAATAGAACAATTTTTATCACATACATGTACTTTGTAATGCTATGTGTTCTCACAAGAGTTATACTTTATGACTCATTGAGTTGAAATGTATCGCGACTAAAATATTGTGATATAATGTTAAGGACTGGGTTTAATGTAGTTACATGTACAAGAAAAACAATCCAAATGCATGTATCACTTATCATTATGTCCTTGCAATTGTAACCACCCGTTTAGTTTTACAGTTTAGTTTTACAGTTTAGTTTTACAGTTTAGTTTTACAGTTTAGTTTTACTACTAGCAGGATTTGTTCCCTCTGTAATAGCTTAAACGGTGATATTGATCGGCAGATTTTACAATATACGGATATATACAAACAGGTAATGTTCAAATACATAAATACAGCATAAATTACAAGCAGATTAAGAAACGAAATGTAATGATATAATTATGTAAAGATGTAATATATTACGACTGCGAATAAACCGATTAGACAAATTAACTTTTCCTAAAATTATTAAGTAAAACAATTTTTGAAAGGAGCACGGCACGTTTATATTACAATGTTAAGACACAGATAGAGAACACATAATGAATGCGAAAGTTTAATGTTATCAAGACAACGTTCACACAGGTATGCACATGAAATGACAGAGTTTTAATATAGTTCATATGCATGTACATGTAAATAGTTAAATGTGTAGATAATTAACGTTGTGATAAAAAGGAATTGATACACAGAAAAATAGCATCTCAAGTTTTCTACGGATGACGTGTGTCGTAACATTTAATGTGATAGGCATCTATTGCGGAAATAAGCCAAGACGATGCTATTCTTTACATGTGTGTGGATATTGATCATGCCAAGAGTTAGAGGTAAGTTTAAAGTTCTGTTGGCAATTTGTCATCTTCATATTTTGACTCCAAATTCCAAATTCTTATGATACAAGGACATTTCCTAGTTCACAAACATAGCTGGACAAACGAATAACAATTACCAATATTTAAGCTGCAATATTAATTATTCGTAGCGAAATATAGTAGTCATCATCGCACTATATAGTTAACATACATGCATGTCGTGCACGTATGTTCATTGTAGAGCTACATGTATAGCTACATGTATAAATGTACACATATGTGTCCGTAATAAGAACGGCAATTGTTCATTTAAGAGTTTGCACTATTTTTACTATTTTATTTGTTTACTATTTGTGTTCGTTGTTGCTCCAATAAGTTTAATTTCCGCACATGACGTTACATGTACATACAAACTCCAATACATGTATCGGTAATCTTAGTGGTAAGTGCACGATTTACCCTTCTAATACTAACATTTAAACTGCCACCTACTGCGTATTCAAACAAGTCATTTATTTTTGTTTAACGTTAGATAGCCTTCAACAATTTTAGTAGCTGCTCGTTTGTTTGAAGTTAGTTAACATAACAACAAAGCACTTGTTATCTGATGGTAACGATCTGATAAACCTCTTTATTAATATTCACATTAAGTGAAATCGAAACAAATTTAATTCACCGTTTCCAATTGCAGTTTCTGCAACATTACTTATTGCATAAAACATGGCCGCAATTATAAACAATCGAATTTAATCAAACAAACGTATTATGTTTAATGAATAATATAAAACACAATTCAATTTGTAGCAGATTTGGTTTTACTTTTTTCACAAAGGTTCTTTAATTGTCAGCTGCCTGTTAAGATAATAAATGCAAACTGGTGATATGCTTAGCTTGTTAATGAACCCAGACTGAATAGCATAGCAGTATAGTCCATTAATTATGTTAAATAAGATAGACATACATTGTGTTTATGCTGACCAAACGATTAAATCAGTCATTACAAACTTAAGTGTATGTGTAAATACATGCGTTTGGGAGAACGGGTGTGAATTGTACAATGACATTGGTGCGAATTATATGAATACACAACTCGCTATGGAGACAAATTCTCTGCATTGGCTGACAGTATAAAAATGATCAATATGAAGTAATATGTGGTACATTTAAAATACAGTCAAATTTCCGCAGCGTACGCCAACAATTCTGACATAAATATTACAATAAAAAAACTTACATAACTGTTGTTGTAGTTTGAATGCACTATGCAAACACATTTCTAAAATAAAATTAAATATGCACTAACGCGATATATGGTCCTAAGTGATATGGACGATACCACGGATACTAGAAATCCATTATAAGTTTAGAATCAATGTGATTATCAATTAATTATTAGGTGTGTATATCCACAGTACTGTTACCGATAATAATAATAATAATAATAATAATAATAATAATAACAATAATAATAATAATAATAATAATATAATATATTTATTTATAGAAGATAACACATTAAGATAAAACAAGTTTCAACATGGTTATTTTTTTTACAATGTGGTATTCTATCTAATAAAAAAAGTATATGTCATAAAAAAAACAATACAAAAAACAGACACACACACACACACACACACATACAAATTATTAGTATTACCACACAAATGACAGATGCACCCAGAATGGAGTTAAACAAATATGATAGAAAAGGAATGTAATCGACCGAGTGAAGGACAATTATGTTTGATCAGTTAAGAAGCATAATACATTTTTTAATGTATTCTTAAACCCTGATAAGGAATCTATATCTCAAATATAAGAAGGTATATTATTCAATATTTCCATTGCAATATACCAAAACGTTCTTCTACCGTAGTTCGTATTTATCTTCGGATGAGAAATATTTCTATGGGGGGTGGACCTCAATGTGTAGCAAGTGTTGTTAATAAAGTGTGGGCTATTTTGTAGGTAAGAAGGAGTGTGACCATGCAAGCACTTATGTACAGTAACAGCTGTAAATTATTTACACCGATCTACAAAAGGTAGCCATTTTAACTCTTGGAAAAGAGCCAATGAATGGGTTAGAGAAGGTTTTCGAAGAATTAGTTTAGCACAACGCTTTTGAAGAACGGATATTTTGGAGATATTAGCTTTACTACTTGCACTCCAAATAACACAACAGTAATCCATAATTAATAATATGTGAGAGTTTAAATAAAGTTGTTTCATCTCCTTATTTCAGAAAGTGTTGATTCTTTTGAGAAGTACTATTTTAGCTTACATTATATTGCATACATAATTTATGTGATCATTCCAGATAAGATGTTGATCAATATAGACACCAAGAACCATTTGAGATTTAACTTGTTCCAGGTGTGTGTTGTATATTAGTATGTTTAATTTATCTAAATGTTTTAACATATGAGGAGAACCAATTATCATACATTTCGATTTTCATGGATGAATGAGCATATAATTTGCTTCACACCTTTCAATTACGGTATTGATGTCTGCCTGTAATTTTGTTTGAAGACATATCGTGTTGTTACCAACTGCATACAAGGTCGAATCATCGGCATATAAATCTAAAGACGAATGAAGAAGACGAGAACCATTGTCATTAATGTAAATGAAGAATAATAGGGGACCTAAAATTAACCCTTGTGGAACGCCACCAGTAATATATTTGAATGAAGACTGATTGCTTTCCATTTTCATACACTGCTCCCTGTTATATAAATATGAATCTATAAGCATAAGGGTGGACTATGAAAAATTATAAAGTCGCAATTTATGAAGAAGGATCTCGTAATCAACCAATTCAAATGCCTTCCTGAAATCTAAAAAACAGAACCGATAATATAACCAAAATCAATTTCTTTAGACCAAGCATCTATGAGCCTGAGAAATGCGTTTTGACAATATTGATGTTCACGAAATCCAGATTGATGGACGTGAAGAAGTTTCCAATGATCTAAGAAGCTCTTTAAACAATTTGCAACATGTCTCTCAAACATATATATGATATAGTAGGTAGAATCGAGAATGGTCTGTAACCTGTGGGATCATCTACATCAGCTCCTTTGCGGATTGGAATAGCATATGCAGTTTTAAGATTGTCTGTAAATTGACCTTTTGATATACTATTGTATATTATTGAGGTAATTGGTATAATAATTTGTTCTCCACATAGCTTAAGTAGTTTGTGGCTTATCCCGTCAATTCCAGGTGCCTTATTTATGTCGAGATTGTCAATTATTGTCCTTACTTCATATGCAGATATATATTCTATATTAAATAATGTGTTTCCAAGTTTTACATCAAGTGGATGTTTTAAATGGTCCTTAAATGAAGAGTTATATTCCATTTTTTTCACAATTTTAGAAACATTAATGAAATGGTCATTAAAAGTATTCAAAATCTCATAAGCGTCATTTATTGAATTGCAAACACGATTTATTACAAGTACGTGAATTTATATTTTTCCACAGGAACTTTTATGATTTATTTTGTGTAAAATATTTTTGTTTTTGTTATAAAATTCAGCTTTATGTTTTGTAATGAGATGTGTAACTTGATTTCTTTTAGCATTATATTCTGTCCACCGTTGAGAGTATTTAAGATGATCACGATCCCTAATTGCCAACTTAATATCATCTGTGAACTAACCAGGAAGAGCTTCAGATTTCACTCTTTTTTCTTTTATTGGTGCATGTTTATCACGTGCAGATTGTATGATATTTAGCAATGTGTTTAACGCTTGATTGGGATCATGAATCATTTCAACAGAAGCTATTTGGGATCGTACAAGCTCTGATTGGTATTCATTGATATCAAATGTTTTAAATTGTCTGTATTTAATTGTAGTGTGTTGTTTGTTTTTATATATTTTAGCATTTATGTGTCGAGTAAAACAAACAGGAAAATGTTCACTTATAGCATAAACAGGGACAAACACTTGTGTTATTCTGTCAGGTCTGTTTGTATACACGTGATTTATTATTGAACAGATGCTTTGGTAACTCTTGTGGGTGTTTTGATCATTTGAGTCAAGTCCTATTCTAAAAGAACAGATGTCCACTTTTTGTTCATCAATATATTAGAATTTGGAATGTATTGCATATTAAAATCTCCAATAATGTAATATCAAGAGTAAGTATTGTCAATTTCACTTAATTGACTTTTGTATGATCGATCCAATCGTGTGTAGAATCAGGTGGGCGATATGTGAAATTTAGTATAAAAGGTTTTGCATTAGTGAAACGTATTTGTATCCATAAACCCTCTAAGTTGTTATTATTAATGTGAATTTTGTTTAAATTGCTAATTATCTTTCAAATATATGAGAATTCCACCACCCTTTTTATTTGTTCTATCTAATCTAATAAAAGTATAGTTTGGTATATTCAAAAGATCATTATCGATATTTTCATGTAAAAATGTTTCACAACATCCGAAAATATCAATATTATTAGATAAAAGTATAAACTTAATTTCATCGAATTTAGGCATTACATGCTGGGTATTCAAGAAAACAACATGAAGACCTCTGTCTTCAAAACAGAAGTAGAGTTATTCTTTACATGAGAACATTACTTCCAGACATTTTCTCACATTGATCAGTAATACATTTTGTATAAGAATTATTACATTTAGCATTATTTTCTGTATACAAAGTTGCTAACAAAGTACATGTTGGCATTTTGCTTGAGTTATTGTCATATTTATAAATACATTGATCAACACATGTGTCTATATATAGAGAGTCACATACACAAGAATGATAACCGCAGCTACAACATGAGTTTGTTAGAATTAGACATGTGTTATGCGTAATCATAGTATACGGGTGGCTGTCTAGGTTACCCTAATTATTAGGAAATCGCCGACACTCCCATTTGTAGTGGTTAGCAGGACCGCATTTCTCACAGCCCCTACGCTAAATACGTTAATCAAACGTTAAAGACGGGATATGCGCGGAATTATATAAAAGCACACAACAAATCATTGTCCCACAATTGAATAAGCTATTTAATCATATTGTAGGCAGTGGATGGGGCATTTGTACGGAACCGTGGTTCGAAAGTATTATATTCCCAATAGTTAGATTTGGCAGAAAACACGATCCGGGCAATTACAGAGTAATTTCATTGATAAATGTCCTGTATACAATTCTCTCCAATAGAGTTAATGACAGTCATTGTGTGCATTTAGATCTAAATACTCATTTGTCGAAAACTTGATTTGTCTTCGAAGTATGGTCCACAAGTATATTTCAAAGCCAGGCTGCTGTTTCTATGTTAATATAAAGTATAGATTAATGCAGATGGTGCAACGTTTATACATCGTTATTTGTCAACCATCATTTTATGCTGATAGTGCAACGTTGATACAACTTCATGTTCAAACCAACGTTTCAGCGTTGACAATATCTACGTTGTTTCAACGTTATCTCAAGTACAAAATTACAGCGTTGATAAACCGGATTTATTCAATCAATGTTGCCGACCAACCTAACCATTTGTTAACTTTTATTCAACGTCATGTGTCTGCTGGGTATCAGTTTCGCACACTCAGGTGAACATATTTCGAACATGGCTCAGCTGATTCTGAGAAATTAAACCATTACAAACACGAAATGTAACAATATATTGTACACGGGCAAATAGAAACGAAATACGTTCACAGCCATATTCCTGCATACTGCCGTGCGTTTGTACACATATGCCATAGCGCACATCTCCTTTAAGATGTACGCAGACATCAAAACGTAATACACAGACACAGTAAAAACAAGGAAGATACGTTCTCGTGAATAAGCGTATGCATATTTACACAGTATATCCGCATGGCTGGATTTTAATTTGTGTTGAACTAACTTTACGCTGTAACTATCACATACTAGTATCGTATGACAGGAAGTCTTGTGATGTTATTTAAACCAGGTAACAAGCAGGTAATCACAAGTGTCATATTTTGGGAACATAATGCCTATGGAATGTTACCGTTGATGGAATACCCCACATACATCATTTTATCACTTAATTCTCTGCTAACTGAACGAGGAAAACAAAAGTGGTGCAAGATATTCGACGCGTTTTGAAGTGTACGTATATGGTTATACAATTCAGTAACGTTTATAAAATATCATATAACTGTCAGTTAAACCATGACATATTCGTTCTTAAACAACAGAAAAAAAAGACTAGTAATAGTGAAAGTAGTAGAAGCTGCATACACTTTTGTAATACTTTACGTTTTATTGTTGTTGTAGCATGTCAAGTCTATATGCATAAAGCTGCGCGCATAATGAAGTTATACAATTGCATCGATTTATTTAAGAATTGAAACGCTCTTTTCGGCGCTACATCGATGTTTGAAGGACAGTATTTTGGTATCTAATTTGCATAAAGCCGAATGCTTTATGTACAAATTAGATACAAAAAAACTGACCTTCATACATCGATGAAGTACCGAAAAGAGCGTTCAATTCTTATAATAATATTATAATTACAATTGTGTGTATACTTTAAATTTTCACCTTAAAAGAGTAAAATAATTTGGGATTTATTTTTTGCAATTCGCGCATCAATACATTGAAGTATGATTCGTAGGCTCCGCCCCTTGCACTGCAGTAGCGTTGTGCAGTAGCGTTGTGTACATGTCGCAACACAGCGGTATCTTAAATAATACAGCTCTAGTGATAAAATTAACTCTTTATTTACTTTTGATTTGGTTGATATTTCTTAAGAGCAATTTTTTCATCAAGGTGTTTTGTATCCATAATATACATGTAGCAAGAGCCGGAAATATTGAAACGCGTTCCAGTTTAGATTGACGACTGAAGGCTAAACCAGCCTAAAGTTGTTTTCAGATAGTTGCAATTTTGTAAATCCCTTATACATGTGTGGACCGTACTTAAGGCGTAAAATATATTTAAATAATTAATGTTTATTTTTTTTGAACGCAATGTTTCATGTGTATGTTTTATTTATTTCTTAAACGTTAGGCCCTCGATGTTAGTCAATGTTTACACCCATTATGGCATGCATTTTAAAACCGTGGGTTGAGCAAATATGCCAACACCACATCTTTTTGCACGTCGTGATGAAACATCGTGTGTAAGAAATTCGGCAAAAGATAACAAACAGTGTGGATTTAAAATCAAGACGAGATAAAGGTAATCGACTTTTATTATTTTACTACTGATCAAAATATCAAATCTATGGAATTGTGTGTTATCGGCTGAAAATACATACTGTACAGTTTCTTTACCTGTGTGACACAAATTGAAAAGGTCAAGTGTTATGCACCTTATTTGCATAGAACTATAAACAAGAACATTTTGTTTGAGTCAAAGCTACTAGTAAATGACAATTCGTTTTTTTTTTTAACTTTTCCTTCAGCTGCTGATGAAACTCCTGGCCCTGAGTGATAGAATTAGTAACGATTTACCACAATAACGATTCGACACATAACGATTCGCCACAGTTTACTGTCGATTCGCTAGAGGGTGATAACTATTCGCCACTGAGTGTTATAACGATTCGCCTCAAACTGGATGTACAAGATATACTTCGCCCTGTCGGGCACTGTGAATTAATAAATGTTCGAGAAAATGAACAGGCGAATTGTGTACAAATCATCCTTGGCTTATGCTTAATTGACCAACATGAGCCTACTTCGAGGAGTGTTTTGAGCTTCGCAGCTAGCGAGTCATTTGCGTACTTGAAAATGGGATGTTTACAATGATAAATGGGACACACAGCTCTCCGAAGTGACAACTGAATGAGGTCGCACAATTTCTGAGGTGTTCTTGTGGTATTCTTTGCCCTAATTTGTAAAATTTTGTATTTGTATGTTTGTGTTTGTTAATTTTCATTTGTTTTCCTTTTTTGATAACTTTAAACTTAAATATAAATATTGAAGAGGGTATGTACGATCTCATTAAATGTTCATTGAAAACTATGAAAGTAAAATAAAACCTATAAAACACTGATACATAACGAACTAGAATAAAATTGCAGAAGAAAATATATTCGAAAATCCTCGAAATACTTTAAAATACGTTTTCATCTTCCAGTCGAAAACTCATTCATGTGCATCAGACATTTACGATTTGGGGAAATCCCCAATATTTATTGCGTGTTGACTTAAGTTCTGTGCAGATTGTTCATACGACACATGGACACGTTTTTTGTTTCTCTCACACAAACGATTAAAGGTGTCAGTATCGGCACAGCACTAGGAATACATTTGTCGTTATCATGAAGTTCATTTAAAAGAGCAGCATATGAAGTATGGTACAAATATCTGTTTATTTCTTTTTATTTTAACTTGCCTTGAGTATAGTCGTCCTTCATTTGTGTTGTTCACATTATGAGAAAATGAAATGTTGATATTGAAATCGTACATACCCCCTGATGTTTGTGTTAAATTTTCTCTCCATGTTTTTTCTGTTCTTTCATGCATAATGCTCATCAAATCGGCAAAAAGAAAGAAACAACACACATTTTACATGTTTATACTTTATTACTCATTAATTAATTAATTTATTATTATTTCCTTTTTTGACAATGCCATGTATAAATTTGAATACATTTGTTACTGTATTTCTATTTGTGTGTTTTTTGTGTGTGACAGCACTGCATGTAAACAACAATAAAAAGTAGTCCCTCGTGAATATTAATAGAGGCAACCGGCTTCATTGAAAAATAAAACCTGTCACATGATGCATTTCAACCAATCAGAACACTGTAAAATGATGAAACTAAAGGACATTGTAATTATATAGAATTTGTGTATACATTTTAATGAAGGTTAAACAGTGAATAGTCTATTTTTTCTGGTTACCGTGTATCAGCACAACTTTTCTGCATTGAACCGAGGTTTGTCTCGCGAACAAAACAGATTCCAAACTAGTAGCAAACATTGAAACAGGCGTTTCGTTATACGTTTGGTGCTTACTTACATGGGCATTTGGATACCAATTATTTATTATTATCAAATATGAAGGTAATTCCGTATTATTCAAATTTCAGCATAGTAATTGGTTCATACGCAGTGGTATTTCTTAATAATTTTACAAATCCTGTCGCGGTCTGAATATAGTCAGTGTTGAATATTTCTTTATTTCCTTATGTATAATCGGGCATGTGTTATTTAAGGTCGCCACATAATCAGTATATATGCATATTAATTGAGTTAAGGTAGAAAGGTCCTAATGACTTCGGAAATACTCGCGAAATATCGGTTAACTCCGGCTCATTTGCCACTAACCGTAAATCTAATCGATCTGATCCGAAAGAGAAATTATTTTTGCGAAATAAACATTACTTTTCGAATGATGAGTCATTTTCAATTAAATGTGTTAAATAAATGCTTATTTGTGTTTAAAGATGAAAGTAAAAATGTAGTTTGAACAAAAAAAAAGATATTATATCATGGGGATTACCTTCAAATGACGTCATTGTTGGGCATTTCTGTTTATATTTAATCATGACATTTTCGCGATATGTCTGGAGTATTTCATTACACTAAAGTTAAAATAGTTATAAATAAACGTCCAAGGATTATTAGTATTATTGAACAGTATTATTCGTATATGAAAACATATCTTGGTGAAGGCGATACGTGCTCCTTGCTGTGAAATATCATTCATTCACACCAAAAACTATAGTCAGTCGAGATGGGTAGAGAGCTGGATATCTGATGATCGAGTGTGGTGTTCTGTTGGATAATTAAAAATAATGTTCATTGTGTAAACTTGGACCTGTTCCACTGAGGAATTTTGACGAAATCTACCGCTGTAAAAGCCATCTGAAAATTATGTATCGGCGAAATGATGAGAATGGTCTAAGAGACACCTTTTTATCCGAAAACAGTGACATTTTACCAATAGTCACTAGCTCCAAGAAAAGTCTTGATGGAGTTATCACAAAGATTTGGCAGTGTTTTGAAACTCTTGTTAGCCCAATGTAATGGAAATGTCAATTGAATTTTTTGAAACACACACTTATAATTTATTTTAATTCTTTTTCTGAATTTGGTAACCAAGGATATGTGAACCTCAGCTAGTTACATTTGTATTTAAATGTCAAGGTCTCAAAAAAGTCCCATTAGGGGCTTTCTACCGTAAATAACCACACATGAACAGGAATTTATTTCAAATCCATGAACCTTTTCTTCGTGTATAAAATGTCACTTTGTGCAACTTAACATGGTTTATTTTTGTATTTATAAATACTATTTCAACCAATATTTAAGTCCCCTTGAATTAAAGCATAATGCTCATTCAGACCGTAAACCAATTATCTGAATTGTTACCATTATAAACTGTGCTTCGCTACATTTGTATACGTAAATCAAATGTAATGGTGTTATTGATTAATGCGTGCTCTTGAATAAGTAACATTTTACTTTTTATAAATCATTTATGAAATATAAGATCAAAGAACAAATATCAGCATGAAACAGTTTTTAATTGACCAGCATGACCAACAAGCAACACACTAAAACATGTAAGGCATAATAGTTTAGCTTCAAAACAACACAACATTCTTAATTGTTTCAATGGACAATTTGTTTTATGTAACAATACATTTCCTTAAGCAATCACCACATTTAAATACCAGGGAAAAAGTTGAATTTACGCGCACAATACAACACAATTGTAGTAATGTATTGTATACAAGCAGATACAACATTTTGTAAGGTAGATAACACAACATTCTTCTTATAGGTTGGAAAAGGGAACATGACTAACATTGGAGTTTATGAGTAAAAAACAAACGTGTAGTCAATAATGGGAATGCTTTATCTAAACTACACGTCTGATCTAAGAGTAAGATATGATGTTGTATCCAGAATATCTTCCCATGCTGATTTAAAACTATCGATATTGTTTCGTAAAATTGCTGAATTCTTTTGATGTTCTTATTTCAATTTTATGTAATTGTTTGCTCCTTCATTAGAAGGCAGTGATCCAGACATGTTGCACTTGTATATGTTAAGTTTAGTATAAACATACAGATTTATTCACTGCATCACATTTTGGTTATGTTACAGTAGGGGAACATTGTAATTGAAAAATGTTGCTTACAATGTACTTTGTAGTGGGGCACTCCGGGAATAAGTGTTCTAAAGTTTCTTCACAACGTTTACAAAAGGAACATGTAGGGAATATTGGCATTTTCATGTAAACAAAGTAAATAATTTGTTTCAATAATTCTGTGAATTATTCTATATTGGAACCATTGACATTTTGCTTCTTTATTGATTTTAAAATGCAAAAGAACAATCAGTTTCCATTCGTCCACACTGATTAATACATTCAATTTACTAGACCAGTTTTGTTTTATTGACATTTGAATTTCTGTTCTGTTCAGAACGTAAAACATTCTTTATTGTTAAGGTCTACGTTTCTTGAAAACTATTTAACCTACAGCTTTTTATACGTTTCCACCATGCTTAGATGGGTGTTTAGGACAGGAACCATACTTCTGTCATGGGTTTTTATTGAATTACGAGTATGGCCATCGTTCAACCAATATTGTGTGAAACAGATTGTTAAGTTCCACATTTCTTGAAAACAATATGGCCTACAACTCAAATATGGGAAACTTAGTTATGATGTGATATATACGTAAACCCATATGTATAATATGGTTTAAGATTGAATTCTGGCCATTGACATAGACAATTCATTTTTTCTTCAGTGCTGTTTTCCTTTCGACTTGTATTGACAACAATCACATTTTTAGACTGAAGACTTGGTATACTTATTTAGTATGATAAGACGCATCTTTCAACATAGTGGCCTTATACGGCTATATATATGTTATTATATGTAATTAATTAATAACTATCATTTAAATTAATTGTTTATTTATGTAAAATGTTGTAAAAACATTATAGCTGCAGCAAGTTTTTAAACTACTTACATAATGGGGATGTATATGACTGTTTATTACTGGCATGTATTCAAAACCAGATATGTGAAAAGTCAAGTATTGAACTTCGTGGTGTATGCAACGCGACTAACGTATTTGATTGTAAGTAAACACCATGTGTTTGCAACACGTGTTTTTTTAGGGAAAATTCAATATGACTGGTACAATTGTATTAGTTATTGTCAATATTTAAGTGCAAAGAAGCACGTAATAGCTGTAAATTAGCATAAATATGTATGAACTTAAGTATATATTTATTAATAGTAACATGATGGGCACTTTGTACAAACTATAAACAGTTGGGAAATTATTGGAATTGAGCTGGAATGTAGGTCGACCAGTGTACTTGCTATATATACTGAATGTTTTAGCATCTTTGATTCAGAGATCGTTATTTGAATTGATTATATTTAGATTAGATTATGAATAAAAGTTAAAAAGACAATGCATTGCTGTAATTATGTATAACGCGAAGTACTAAAATAATATAGCGATCACGTGACAGTCATAACTCTGTATAAATTTTAATTGATTAATGGCGGTTTTCAACTTAAATTTAGTTGTAAGCTTTTCGTTTAAGTGAACCAAAAAAAAAATAAACGTATTTACTTTATAATTGATATACTTAAAAATACGATAAAGTGTATCTCTAGGATAAGAACCACAACTCTAAATTTTGATTGAATTATTGCCTATTGGTTTAGTATTTTTTTAATCGCTTAGTAAGGTCCACTTTTATTTCAAACAATTTAATATAATTATATCCTTAAACTTTGGTATACTTATTCAGTGATATAAGATAAGTGTGTAGAACAACAACATAAGCTCTCGCATATATTGTAATTGATTTATGGCCCCTTTCCGACATAGAAATGTCATGTTTAGCCCGACTTTTTGAAGAAAAGCCAAGTTCTTTTACTCGCCCCAGCGTCGGCATCCGGGCTAGGTTAAAGTTGTTCGGTAAACTAGTTTCTCAGCAAGTATAGTAACTCTAGTTTGCAAATTGTCAAAATTATGGGCCTTTTAGCACTTAGAAGGTTTGGTATAATAAAATAATTATCATAATAACGTTAAGAGGAATAGTAAATATTGCCCCAATCGAAGAGTGATATTGCTGTCATAGAGTTGCGACATTTGTAAGTTAGTTTAAGAAAAAAACAAACAGCTGGGTCAAAATTAATTGGTCCCTTCTCTGCGAACAGTTTGTGTTAGAAAAAAACTGCCAGTAACACTGACAAGTACAAAATTAGTCTAGCGTGCTGTTCACCGACAGCTCCTGTTATTGTTAAAGTTAATCGATTAGTTCCACTTTTTTGAAAACTATTGAACCTAGATCTTCTTCAGAGCCTTCAGAATTGCTATACTCAGAATGATCAAAATGAATCATAATTATGTCATGCATGTTGATTAATTGTATTTTAAGGCTTTGCATGTGTTGAAACAACCGCCTTCAGAATTAGTATAGTCCGTTTTTTCTGAACTGTCAATACGTGAATAATTTCACGATGGTTGAATGTGTCATTTTCGTCGTATCTTTCCGACGTATTTACGGTTATTGATTTACCTTTTATGATATGCAACATAGATGATAAATCGTAAATACAATTCTGCACTGAACAGCTCTTCGAATGGCCGAGTGGTTTAAAGACAAAGTACATCGCTTGTTAACCGAGCGGTTCAGGTTCGCATCCGGGAGAGGTACACTTTGTTTTTCTTTATTTAACGTACTGTTTTGTTGTTTTGTTGTTGTTTAATTCATTGTACATTGTTTCAACACGATTTCCTATAGATATCATGATTTTCACGAATAAACTGATAATGACGAGACGGGCACGACAGACGAAGACGAAAGAAGAACTTATCTGATTAGGTTGTTAAATAGTTATGAAATAAATTATTTATTTTAATAAAAATACAATAATAATAATAAAACAAATATAGAAAATCAAAAGAAAAAAAAAACAAACATAAAACATATACGTAAATATAAAATCTAATGTTTTTAAAAAACTATTGTTTTAATGACGGGACTCGCACCAGCAAAATCTAGGTTAGTGTTACGAGCAATACACCACTTAGCTATTTGCTCTGCAAAATTGCATAGGTAGAAATGTATGCTCTATTGATACCCTGCTTGAAATACAATACACCAAAGGTAGTATTTACAACTGATACCCGAAGCACGCTATCGGAAAATCATGAATGCTGGCCAATAATATAAAGAACGCATTCAACCACCGTTTTTATAGTTCATAATAAAACGTATAATATTTATGTTTAAACTAGTTCAAGCTAGTGGCATCCCTTTATCTTAGGATTTTAATCAGTGTCCGTAGACGCTGCTCTTCTTTCAGATACATTTAATGCCCTTTCTAATTCATACATAATAAACGTGTTACTTCAAACTTTTATCAAACTCATACGTTTGCTATTGAATGATATGCCTTCTAAATAGTTACCTGCATGCAGTGAGAACAAATATCCGTGCGTGACCTGCAATATGAACACAAATATCGTGCACTACAGCGGCGATAACTGCTGAATGCCTTCTGATGATAAAAATAACGGTACAGATGCGCATGTTATATACATATTTTGAATATTTTGAAGCAGACTATATAGTTTTTATCTGCACAATATGTTGGGGTTGCAAAACACAAACAGACACCGAAATGAGGTATTGCTTACGGTCACGTGGTAATATTGTTTGCGGTACGATTGCAATTAATATACTGTGTGTATGACTTAATTACAGTAGATGATTACGAAAATAGGTTGCACAGTAGAAATCATATAGCCTTATGTCAAACAGCAATATATTACATGAACGATTGTGTTTTTTATGTAATCGATGTGCCTTTTGAGCACTTTGATACAAAAATTAATCCTTTTATAAGACATATATTTTTTGAAAGCATGTGCAAATGCGAAAAGCGTATATTCAAAGTGGATGTTACATTGTTCTATGGGCATATATGTTTCTATAATGCATTACATGACATAAACATATAACCTAACTAGGCTCACGGTACATAACCGAAACAACTATGCGTTACCTGCTAATATTTGAAACTGCACAGGATCATACCCGAATATAAACGATAAAAAATGCTACATGAACTGCAAGGGCAAACTGACTAGATGCTGACTATTTTTTCTCGAATGAGAGGTCTGTCTCATGTTAATCTTTATAAACTATACACAATAAAAGCATGAAGTTTAATAGACAAACATCTCGGCATCAAAGAATTATTAAGGACTCGCCGAGATATCTAGTCATAAATATTAAACAAAAATATGATAATTCATATCCATACTTGTGTAGGTAATGTTCTAGCAATCATAGTAGCTTGTCATGCCTGTTCCGCTGGCTTTAATAATGAATATACTACCTTCTATTCATTATCTATTTTTGTCTTTGTCTCTTGGGTACAAGATACAAGATACAATAATCTTATTTCAAGTCAGATAAAATATAAAATAATGCATATAACATTAGCGAGATGAGCTATTTACCGACATATAACTAACCATAACAAATAGTTGTTGAGATTTTCCATCCGATTGAGTATTAATTTTCAATTTGCTTAAAGATAATACTTCAGAAACCGACGAGCACAACTATTTATTTGTAATATTTCAAAAACAAATTTTAATAAAATTATATAAAACTATTACAATTTGAGACATTATGTTTTAGGTATGATTTATTATGTGTGAATCGCATGCCGTGACGAATTAGACAGACATGCTACGTTTAAGCACAATATCAATTAACCAAGTTACATATTAATCAGTTGAATATTTATATAGGAAGTACATTTTACATTATATTTTGACAAAACAAATCCTCAGACGACGATTATTTTTAAAGATGTTTATTAAATCAAATGATATTATATTAATGACCAGAATAAACTATAATGTTAATTTGATTTTAAATAAACATTTTTCAAATATATACGGTACCCGGCCTACAATATTAGCCCCATATACATCGGCAGACGATATATTATCATTTTGCACCGGCACATTTATTTAAACCCTTATTTTAGCAAATTGAATGATAACGATTTTTTGAAATCCAATGCAAACTGTATTGCTAATGTAAAATGCTGATTAGGTGTAATTCCTTTACAGTACACTTAATGATTCGTATATTTAACGACTCGTTCCATATAATTTAAAGAAACTTTATCCCAAAATGTATAATTTACATAGTTTGACATGTGTAAGCTTTAATTTTCCAACTAGTCATTAGACATAACGTTGATATGTGAAAATACATACACATTTTTATTTTACATAATTATTATAGTATTTAAATGTTGTGTTTGTTTCCGTATATTTTAAATTTGCTCTTTACTGTTGTATACGTTTTACCGATTGTTTCTGGTTCTCTCCATTTATGGTTTTAACTGCACATGTCAGTGATAGATTAACAACATTTATGTGACATATACCATGAATTTAATGATACTTATTTAAACAGGTTATTAAAACATATAAATGAATTACTTAAATCGTTTTTCTCTACCATATTTTTATTGTTAATTTTTGAAAATAAAATAATACAAAAAATTGTGAATTCGTGTACCTGTTATTTGACAAAATTAGTTTAATGCAACATGTATCTGTCAATATTAATGTAGCACATATTCCTGTATATTCTGCCACGTTAGAGCTAAATTGCTTTTATTTTAGAATTGAATAGTATTTTTCTGCATTTCATCGGTGTATGAACTGTCGGGAAAATTACAACTAATTTGCCTAAACGCAGACGAAATCTATGGCTTTAAATTGTGCGTGACAAATAAGATCGTAAACAAACGGACATAGAAATATGAAATGCATCAGCTGTCTTTCATTGACCATCTTAAAATGGTATGAAAGCAAACAAAAGAACACAATAACTTAAAGGTAGTATTATCAGAAACAAACGTATACTACCGGAGCAGCTTTTACTGTCCGTAGACAAGTATATTCGTATTTGCTTAAATTGCATGAAATGCAATTTTATCTATTTTTATAGCGTGTACTTAAACACATTCTTTACATTAAATATTTTAGTAGGATAATTGTTTTGTTTTAATAATATTTAGGAAACAAAAGCCAAACGTCTATACAAAATACAGATATGCTCACACAAGTTCACGTCTCTCTCTCTACATACACTTTAGTACTGCCGTGGAATGTTCTAAGGATAAATGACCCAAGATCACGAAACTAATTGCAATATGTTTTATATTGATGTAATCTTATGCAATACATGATAAAATACCAGCAATGTTTCATTTCTATATTACGTCAAGTATGCAGACCGTGGAAAAATGTGTGTAACGTTTAGGACAGGAAGGGATAAAACTGCACTTTCGAACAGACGAAGTAAATTCACATGTTCAATAAAGTAGTAGTAAAAGTAGGAGTAGTAGTAGTAGTAGTTAGTAGTAGAAGAAGTAGTAGTGCAAGTAGTAGCAGTAGTAGTGGTAGTAGTAGTAGTAGTAGCAGTTGTTGTAGTTTTAGTAGAAGTAGAAGTAGTACAAGTTATCTTAGTAGTAGTAGTAGTAGAAGTAATCTTTGAAGTAGTAGTAGTAGTAGTAGTAGTAGTAGTAGTAGTAGTAGTAGTTGTTGTTGTTGTTGTTGTTATTATCGTTGTTGTAGTATTTGTATTGGTAGTAATAGTAGTAGTAATAGTTGTATGTTTAGTATATGTGATTGTATACAGTAGTAGCAGTAGTAGCAGTGGTAGTAGTATTAGTAGTAGTAGTAGTAGTAGTAGTAGTAGTAGTAGTAGTAGCAGTAGTAGTAGTAGTAGTAGTAGTAGTAGTAGTAGTAGTAGTAGTAGTAGTAGTAGTAGTAATTGTAGTAGTAGTAGTAGTAGTAGTAGTAGTAGTAGTAGTAGTAGTAGTAGTAGTAGTAGTAGTAGTAGTAGTAGTAGTTGTAAAGTAGTAGTAGTAGAAGTAGTAGTAGTAGTAGTAGTAGTAGTAGTAGTAGTAGTAGTAGTAGTAGTAGTAGTAGTAGTAGTAGTAGTAGTAGTAGTAGTAGTAGTAGAAGTAGTACTAGTAGTAGTCGTCGTTTTATTAGCAGATGAATTGCATGAACTGAACATTTAATTATTATCCATTTTTTCTTCTACCCACCGTTGAGCATTGACCGTAGCTTTTATATCGGAGTCTTTTTCTTTGTATATACCAGACAACAGCAGAAAGAAGAACATTATCAATGTGTTCTTATCAACACGATCTAACTTCATATATACATCGTTAAGCAGTGTTTACGTCATGTCATTGTCAAATAGTTGTCAAATAGTTTTTTTCCACGTAAATAAACTATATACTGGTATGTTTTCTTTTAGCATTTGTCAGAAATGTATTTTAAACAAGTTTTGTATCCCAATATGCCCGTAAATTATAAGTTCCCATTCACAAATCCCTTTGTTTTGTGTCATATATGCTTAACACAGGTTAAACTTATGTAACATGTGTGTTGGTTACATACAATTAAATCTCTGCCCAATTTTTCAAATGGTCAGACTGTTGTAAATTTAAATCATATCTTTAATTTGGCTGTGTTTCGCAGTGATTTCTTTTTCAGAAAGAAAAATCAGTCAGGGAGAAAAAACACTTGCTAGGGGAAGCTGGAAGAGAGCATTCCATGCCACACTGTCAGAACATCTGTATATAGCGCAGCACGTATATATGGAGTTCTGGAGTCTAACCTTAGAGATAGGACCAGAGACAAAGTAACCCTGGACTGTACTATGGGCCCAGCAAGACTTCAGTCCAAAAGAAGACACAAAACCTGCTGACCCCATTATTCATATATCGTAACAATGGATATAGTTATCCTATTTCTGAAATTCTTGTTGTGGCAGCTGGTTATGGCAAGTTACTTGGGAAGTAGCTAAGGAGCAACTGTGTAAACCCTGGTTTTACTCTTTCCTCAAGAGATATGATGAACTGAAATGTGTTACCCCCAAAATTCTGACCTCCTTTAGGGCAATGCAATCCTCTTAACAGACTATATCCACCTACTTCTGAGAAATGTCGTTTGTGCTTTAGAAAATGATATACTGAATTCCATTGAGAGAATCTTCAACATAGATGCGGAAGGTATGTAAGCCACATGCCATCACATATCCAAGGACCAGAACTGTGACGAATGTTGGTGGGGCTAATGCAGTCGGCAGCCACATTCCCCCATTCTATGTGTTCATAGGGAAGCGATAGGTGGACATGTTACTGGAAGGTGCACTTTCAGGGTTTGATGGAGGGATGTCGGACAGTGATTTCGTCAACAGGGTCCTGTTTGAGACCTATCTCATGGATTAGATTGCCAAGCGTGCACACCAACTAAGATAGAGCCTCTAGGACACCATTTCTGGTGTTTTATGATGGACATAAATGCCATTTGTCCCTGCCCTTGCTGACCGGGCAAAAGAACACAACGTGGTGCTATTTCTATGTCACCCCATACCAGACACCTGACTTAGCCCCTGCATATTGGGGTATTTGGCCCTCTGAAGAAATTGTACAACAGAGAATGCCAAGCATACACCCACAGCAATCCTGGCATATTCATCACTAGGAATGAGATTGTTCGGCTCACCGCCAAACCATATCCAGGGCATTTTCGCCAGAAAATATAAGCTCGACGTTCACATCTAGCGCGCATCATGGATTTGCCAGTTTGAACATTGCGTTCATAATCGCATGAACGCAACCAAAATTAAATTCAATCCAGAAATGAACATAAATGCCAGATTAATACAACATAAAGAAAAACAAATCATTGTTTTGTTTGTATGTGTGGTAATTTCATGAATCTCTTTCCGTCATTAATACACTCGCAAACGGCAAAATAACACTTGTTGATAACTATAAATAATATAAGAAAAAGTAACAACTCACAAGTGGCCACACAAACATAGTCCTACGCTAATCAAACGGTTGCTTCTAATTCAACAAATTGTGTCGCATAGAATATACAGAGGGTATTTTTAACTGTTACGTTAGTTAATGAAATGACCCAGCTTGGTGTAAACATATTTTATTCCAAACAAGCATATTTATATACAATATACCAGTTCAAACAATATTATGGATAGTTAATTTAATACACAGTTTGAATAGGATTAGAACGAAAGATTACCATCTTATAGAGTTCTTCTCCTTGAGATGTTGTTAGTTACCCATTGTGTGTGCGGACATAATATATTTATTATTTTTGCATGTAGACATATGTTAGCATAAAACATTGACATTTAATAAGCATAGCAAATGCGCCATATAAGGTAGCCATTTTAAGGTTAGTGCTGAGAGACGAAACAAGAAAGAAAAGAGTACAGTTAGACATTATATGTGGATTGTGTTGAGACACAAAAGAAAAGAGCGAAGAGAGAAGTAAATTGGAAAGCAAACCTATGTATCAAACCGTTTACTCATTAAAATATATTTATGAACTGCTTCAAATATCTTACTATTGGTGTCAAAATCGAGATTTCTATCTCCATGTAAAATAACATCTAGCGTTGGAATGCTATAATTGTTTATTTCATTGATAAATGCATCGCGGATATGGGCAAAGCGCAAACAATCGAAGAAAAAGTGACAAGATGATTCCACTGAGCCACATTCACACAGTGGGGACATAACGATATTTCGAAGAAAAAGATGTTCTGTAAGCCCGCTACAGTTAGTCCTTATTCGTGTGTGTAGCATCTGCGGGCGTCTGTCTCCATATGCAAATAAAGGATTCGGTAAAAATCTATCAGAATTTAATTTCGTTTTAAATAAACTAAGTGTTTCTACGTTTTTTATTTCATTGGGCAGGTTATTCCACTCAATTATCGTAGACGGCACAAATGAGTTTGAATAATTAACAGTACGCGTTTGAGTAGTTTGAAGGTTGGAAGCACTTCTCAACGCATATTGGCTAGACGCGCCTACCGTAGAAGGAACGAGGGATATTAAATATTGCGGCGCATTGCCAGCTATGATTTTGTACATCAGGATTAATTTATGTTTGCGTCGCCTTTGGCTAAGTGTTTCCCAGCCGAGTTCTTTATAAAGGTTTTCAAGTGAAACTAATTTTGTGCAGCCGGATACGATGCGCGCGGCCTCGTTTTGGATTTTATCTAAATCATCGCGTTCATATTGTGTGCAATTATCGAAGGTTACATCAGCATATTCAAGAATAGGTCTTATAAAGGAAAAGTATATTATTTCGAGAGCTTTTCTATCAACAATATATTTAACTTTCGCAACATGTTGATTCGTGGCCATACTTTGTCCTTTATGTATGCTATATGCGCATGCCATGTACAGTCATTTGATAGTTGGACACCAAGATGTTTATGGACATTTACAGTTGGGATATCAATACCCTGCATATTTAGCGTCGGATGATGTGGTTTATTCAATTTACGAGAAATTATCATAGATTCTGACTTGGATGGGTTAAAATGTACCAGCCATTTATCTGCCCAATTTGATATTTTATTTATATCTGCCTGCATCGTAGTGGCGGTTTCAGTTGGCGAGTTTACTGCCATATATAGACTGGTGTCATCAGCAAAAAGATTTATGTGCGCACTTATATCATTTACAATGTCATTAATATACACAAGAAATAAAAGTGGACCCAGAATTGACCCTTGCGGAACTCCTGCTTTAATTGAGATTAAATTTGAGTGTGATCCAGGAAGTACTACTTTTTGTTGACGATCTGATAAATAGTTTTTGAACCAAGATAGCAGATCACCGCTGATACCAGCATGTTCAAGTTTCCATAATAATCCATTGTGCCAAACTTTATCAAATGCCTTGCTTATATCAAAAAATACGACTCTTACTTCCAAGCCATTATCTAATGCATTACAAAACGTGTTGTAAATATATGTTAATTGGTTTACAGTAGAATCTCCAGGAAGAAAGCCAGACTGTGACGGTGTGAAAAAAGATGTCAACCGAAGGAAGTTAAACATGTATTTATGAATGATTCGTTCAAACACTTTCTCTAATGTGTTTAATAATGATATTGGTCGGTAATTAGAAACAATTTTTGGGTCGCCTTTCTTGAATACGGGACATACGTTTGCAATTTTCCAGCATGAAGGCATGACATGAGCTCTTAGACTAGAATTGAATAGATCACATAACGGGTAACTAAGTTCATGCATTGCTTCACGAAGAATACGATTATCGATACCGTCAGGACCAGACGCTTTACCTATTTTCAAGCATTTTATTGAATCGATAACATCTTGGTGAGACACGTTGATTAAGTCAAGTTGTGTGTAATTTACGTTCGTCAATGACGGGAGTACATGGTTAAAATCGTCAATTGAAGATTGATTAGCAAAGTATGTGTTTAACAATTCAGCTTTGCAAATATCATCGATAGTTATTGAATCAGATTGTTCGTCTAGTAATGGGGGTATAGAATTTCTAGTATTATTTGAGATGAGAAAGCGAAGAGTCTTCCACCAGTCTTTTTTCGAAAGATCAGGCGACTTTAATTTAAGAGCCATATTTTTAAAATACATTGCTTTTGCCTGACGAAGTTGCAATACTACTTCATTTCGAACTCGTCGAAAGTTTGACCAAGATATTTCTGTGTTAGACGTGTTGGCTTTCTTATACAGACGTTTTCGCTGCCTAATTTTTGTTTTAATTGTTTTATTTATCCAGGGTAGATCATCGGGTCGAATACAAACTAGTTTATTCGGAACACATTTTTTTGAACATTCTGAAATAATAGCTGTAATATTTTCAGCATAAATATCAATATCTGCGGATTTTAAAGACTGCCAATGTACATCAGACAATAAGCGACGTAGCTTGTCATAATCCCCAATATCATATCGCCAGATTTGCCGATAAAATGTTTTCGTCACAGCTTTTTTAAAATTTAAAAATCCGATGATTGGGACATGAAAACGTATGTTTTGTTCTAAAAATGGTTCAGCTGTTTCAGCTAATAGAATATTATTAGGTTCACTGACAAACATGAGATCTATTATAGAACAAGTGGATTCAGTAAAATGTGTGGGCTCATTTATTAGCTGTGTGAGATTGTGTTGTTGACATAAGTCATTTACTTTCCGAAACGATAACGGGTTTCGTGTGTTTAAATTAAAATCGCCTGTAATGATAATATCCTTTATACCTGTCTCACTAGCTAGTCCAAATGAGTCGTCAATAAGTTTCACGTATGAAGTATCAGCATTAGGAGGTCTATAGAAAACACCGATTAAAAGTTTTTTGTTTTTGTTCAGGATGATTTCTACCCATAGACATTCAAGTTGATTTAACTCCAGATCAGTCCTTCGCCTAGCAGCTAATTGTTCCTTGACATAAATAGCAACACCACCATGAGAATCCAGAGGACGGTCTTTGCGGAAAGGCACTTGGTAACCAGTAAAATGTATATCACAGGAAGGAATTGAGTCATTTAGCCAAGTTTCTGTAAGTGCTATTATATCAAAATCTTTAAGACCAGTGTACACGAGTTCATTCTTATTCGCCAAGCTCTGTATATTATAATGTACAATTGATAGATGAGTATTTAATGCTATATTTAACTTAAAGGAACTTTCAAAAGTATTGTTGGTGTCGATAGAAATTGATGAACTAAGTAAATCTGGCCCTGGATTTGGATGTATGTCGCCTGAGCGGAGTAGAATAATAGAAAGCCACATAGGTAGAACTGCAGTTGTAAGTGCAGTAAATGCATTAGAAGAGAATTTCATATTGCAAAAGCTGTGTTTTCCAAACAGAAGACGATTACATGGATGTTTAATATTATATGACACGTTCATTGTCACCACTAGATTTATTTTTACTGACAATAGGTACGGTATGTTAAGCCATATTTGACTGAGAAGCAGGACATGTATTAGTAAGGGCATTATTTTAGGGACCCTATACGTAATCATGACAACGTTTTGAGGATTGCGCTTAGTAAAAATCATCGTGGACAGTCCCGATAAAAACAATGTATGATTGAAACGCTGACATGATACGTTTTATTTGTTTTTGCTGTATACAATTTATGACTGGACTCAGGATTTGACCCAGCTTGAACGATCAGTTAACATGGTTAATCTTTCTTTTTAACTGCAATCTAAGACTAGCTCACTGGCCAATACATTAGTATCACCAGTCCCAACTACACTGTGCATGGTTCCTCAATCGCTGTTACACAAACGGGGCATAACATGTGGTTTCTGCTGCGCTAAATGCCAGTATATCCTTTTTTTCTCAGTGGTTTGCTGTGCTCCGTTTGTAACCCTTCAAATTCAAGACGAATGGTATTTCGCAAATGATGCATACATATAATTATAAATACACCTTCTATTATAGTGGGTGTTGCGATTTTTGTCGTAAAATAAACATTTAGGTTCATTCTGAATAGTTTTATACTGTATAAGAAACAATATACAATGTTATTATGACAAATATACGTTTAATTGTACAAAGCATGATCGTATTTCAAAGTAAACACATTTTTATCGCATTTTGAAGGTCGTTAATGCGCATTGTGTGTAGTAAATTCATTGTAATAGAACACACTGGAATTTATGAAATTAATATTTGAATTATATGTATGATTTTGCACATATATCCAAGTATATCCTATCCTTATTTTCTTATTATTGCGTACCACTGTTGCTCGTTGCGTCGCGTCTCGAATCGAAAGAAATACGATTTCTGTGAATATTTAGCCATTCTGACATGCTTAATAACTGTTACTTACAGTATGGTCCGAGTATCTGTTTGCCGTCACTTAGCAAATACAGGGCGTATGATATTTAATGAAGACACTAAAACATACAATGATATATCTACTATACATGTGCATATGTTTGTTGATTTTCATGTTAAACCACATGCCTTTATTGTGATATTTATTTTGCATTATACGCTAATAAATACATTGGAAAGGAACACTTAGTTTACTAGGAAACGCATGTTTGATTAAACACGTATAGATTGTCTGCTGACTATTGCGTACCTTTATCATCACTGCTGCCCGCTTTTTGAGTTTTATATCGTTGATACGATTCAATTCTTGCGCACTAAGAGGAAGTTTCTTTTCAGTTTTGCTCGTGTCCTCATGGTCCAGCGTTCAGACCTCAGCCCCTTAAAATGCACGATGTATAGTTTAAAGAATACCGGGTAATGTCTGAACTGAACATGTTTGTACTTTATGTTAATAAGTTTTGTAATGTCTTAATTTAACTCAATAGTCTCCGTGTATGTAGGAACGTTTGATTTGTAAAATAACAAATCGCAAGTTATGTAATTCCAAATAATATATGTTTGATTAAACACATATAGTTGTTTTATGATAATGGCGTACATTTATCATCAGGGCTGCCCGCTACGTGGCGTTTGTTGCTACAATTAAGCAATCTTGCATATTGTAGAATTGTTTTCCCGCTACTTGGGGGTTTCGGGTCTGTGTTACCATCGCCTCCTACTTCCGCCACTTCAAATACAATACGTATGATGTTTAATGTTTATTGACTAATCACAAACTCTTTCTACTTAAGTTTATGTAAATTTTATTTGTTTGTAGGTTTGTTTAACATGTCGTAAAATAGCCACATTTTGTATAAGGAATTCTACGTTGTAAAGGAATACATCAGCAATACTATAATTATGATGAGAGAACACATCTGCTGCACTATAATTATGAGAAATATAAGTATGCGTTTACATGAATAAATTGTCTGCTAATAATTGTAAACCTATATCATCACTGATAACCGCTTTGTGGGGTTTCATATCGCGTTTACGATTTGATTATTGCGCACTAAGTTGGGGTTGCTTTTCAGATTTGCTCGTGTCGTCAATTTCCTGCGTTCCAACCTCGGCCCCTAAAAATACACGATATATATTTTAAGGAATACCGGGTAATATCTAAACCTCAACATCTATTTACTTGATGTCAATATGTTTTAATGTCTTCAAATAATGAAATAGTCTCATGTTACGAAGGAACATTTGATTTTTAAAATAACACATCATCAGTTATGTAATTCTGAAAATATATGTTTGTTTAAACACATATAGTTTGTCTTATGATTATGGCGTACCTTTATCATCAGGGCTGCCCGCTACTGGGCGTTGGTTGCTACAACATAGCAATCTTGCATATTGTAGAATTGTTTCGCGTCTGTGTTACCATCGGCTACTGCTCCAGCCACTTCAAATACAATACGTATGGTGTTTAATGAATATCGACTAATCACAAACTCGTTCTACTTTATGTAGATATAATTTCTTTGTAGGTTTGTTTAGCATGTCGTAAAATAGCCACATTTTGTATAAGGAATTTTACATTGTAAGGGAACAGATCAGCAGTACTATATGTATGATAAGAGAACGCATCAGCAGCACAATAATTATGAGAAATACAAGTATGGGTTTACATGTATAGATTGTCCGCTGATTATTGAGTACCTTTAAAATCACTGCTACGAGCTCTGTGGGGTTTCATATCGCTTTTAAGATTCGATTCTTGTGCGCTAAGTGGGGGTACTTTTCATGTATTATCTTTAATTTCCTGCGTTTTAACTTCAATATCTTCAAATACATGATACATTTTTAAATTAATAATGCCTAGACACTAACTTGTTTTCTAATAAATATCAATATAGTTGTTGTTTTTAACATTGCTTAACATAAAAATATTCCATGTAGGAACTTTTAACTTAAACGAGAATACATCGGAATGTGTGTTATTCTGACAAATATATATACGATTGTTGCACGTGTATTTTGTTTTCTGATTATTGCGTAATAATTGCATTTAATCCTTTAAACTTATCGGATACATCTGCAATATTTGTTTTGTATTTTCTATTGTACTGGCGTTTAATGTGTGTCTGTATGATTCCCAATATATTAAGTATATGGCATGTACGTCCTATTGGTTTTATTTAACACGAAATCATCGAATATGAAATCATATACATTACCTCCGCAACATTTGATACAATGCTTTGGGCGATGTTGTTTGCAACGGGCATTGCAACAGCAGCAAAGTATGGTCACTATAACCACAAGTGCGACGAAACCCGAGATGACTCCGCCGATTACTCCATTGATCAGATCTTTTTTAGGGGACTATCGCATGAAATAGTAAATACATAATGCTTTGTCTTCTATTGACAACACATAATTTTAATGGTGTGTAAAAAGCACAGTCATTCGAAATAAAGGTGTCAACCCTACAACGATTTCGCTATGATTCGCTGTTATTATTCATAATTGAATGTGTGGTTGACATTTTTCAAGATATTTCATTTGTTTCTGACCGAGATACAGTGGATATTTCTAAAACGACACAAACGTCCGAAAATTTACTTATTTTCTGAATTTAATTTTCATTTAATTAGATTTTCAAAATACGTATTATTCCCTATAACACCACTAATAATAATAATAATAATAATAATAATAATAATTATTATTATTATTATTATTATAATAGTAATAATAATTATAATAAACTGATGACGATGATGTTGATGATGATGATGATGATGATGATGATGATGAATGTACCTGGTGTTTTTTCCAAGCATATCATTTGTGTGTCGGCATTGCTAGCTTTAGAGCAGCTATACGTTGCTGACGTACTTTCGTTGAAATGTAAAACTGTTAACCACAAAGACGTCGGTGTTAGAGGAAACGGTGTACACTCCGACACCTGTAAGCTCAACGGAGCAGCCGATTATCAGAGTCCCTGAACACTCTCCGATTAACGTTTGATCCTTTGTACATGTTATTAATTTCGGTTCATCTGACCAACTGTAATTAAACAGCAGCACCACATTCCGTGTCCCAAATGCAGCATATTGATTGTTGCAGACAGCTGAAAGTTATAATTGTCTTTTAACAGAAAATTACAGGTAAACACATGGAAAAAAAAAAACACAATGTTTATCATATGATATAAGCATTTGTTTGTACAACAAACATGTGTTACCTTCAGCTCTATATTTGTACAAGATAGCAAATTAAACCGTACACAATCATTGTTTGCTACACTGCGTTTGTTGATTATATAAAGAAGCACACATAACGCTCAAGTATATTGATCGAACATCAATGCTCGCTGTGTATTGGTCAATATGCGATTGCAAAGTTGATTCACCAATATGATACGGGTTGTTTAAATATGAAGAAACTAACCTGTAAGAAAAACTACCCAATGAAGTCGTGATTTAAACTAAAATGTCATATCCAAGATAATAAAGAATGTTCGTTGTATATATAATCCCACCTATATTCAGTTTAATTTTTTCGTTGGGAGATTCTTTTTTATGGCATAGACAAAAAAAAATTGGACAAAGATATAATATTGAATATTTATTTTGAAGAGTATTCACAAGCTTTTTATTAAATTTGGCATTTTGACGTATTTTGGACTTCATGTGGCCCAGTTTCGAACTCGTCCGAGATATCATTGGAACAAATTTTGCCTGTATAGTGTTCACAAACGTTTTGTTCAATTTGGCCTAATGACCTAGTTTTTGACACCACGTGATCCAGTTTCGAACTCTTCCGAGATATCATTGAAACAAATGTTCTGAGCGCGTTTCATGAAGATTGGTTAAACAATGTGACTGTAATAGTGTGGCCTAGTTTTTGACCCCATATGACCCAGTTTCAAACTCGTTTGGCATATTACTAGAACACATGGTATGGGCAAGTTTCATGAAGACTGGGTAATAAATGCGGTCTCTAGAGTGTTCACAATGTTCACAACGAACGACAAACGACGCACGACACACGACGGACAAAAGACGATTACAAAAGCTCACCATGAGCAAAATGGGTGTGTTTACTAAATGTATATCGACGTTTAAAACATTGTACTTATTTTACCTCACCTAAGCACACATTTTAGAATTTTACTTTTCGTTCTGTATTGAAATTATTCTGGATTACCTGCCCATGTCACTACGTTAATAGGTCAGGCACGAACGAGAAATCCGCGTACTTACAACAACAACAAAACGATATAAGTTTATGAATAAAAGTTTATAAACTAAGAGTCTATTTAAAGACCACAAATTATTTGTGTGGATAGAGGTAAATAGATTTTAATACACTCTTATGATTTGTGCTTTCAACCGTGTATATTTAGTTAATGGACACTTAAGTAAGTGAATAGTATTTCGGATAACTTCATCATCTAAAATTTCGGATGAAATGTATGACAATAATTTATCATATTTTATGTCGGTATGTTAAAGTTTCATTTATGATATTTTAGTTTGCACATGGTGATACACATCTAAGTTGTTAAAATTTCGTTATTTATGATTAAATTGTTGTAAACAATATAATTACTTTTAGTAATGTTTGGAACAAGATATCTTTTCTAATTCATTTATATTATTATTATGTATGGATATTTGTTTGAACACGACATAATAATATATGAAAAGAATACATTTCATTGACATAAAAGTGTAATTCAAAAATAATATTTTGTTTTATATTTGTTTTTCAGGTGGTTAATGAACGTTACGAAATTATCTGCCTGGTTTTCAACACACAACGGATCAGAATAGATCGGAAACTGACCATTCATATGGTGTTAATATTATGGATTACCCGCCCTATCACTCTGTTAACTGACAACTGCCCTATTTGATTCAGAGTTAGAGAGAGAATGGCCGTAGAAATAATTTCATGACTAATCCCCACAAAAGTTGTGTTGCTTGGCTGGGAATCGAACCCTAGATTCCCGGATTTTTAATCCAGCGCTCTACCAACTGTGCCTGCCGGCCCGGCTTATTGCTGAACTGTTTTGTAATATAAGTCTGTGCATCCTAAAAACATGTTATATTATGGAAGTGATGATACTGTTTATCGCAAAGAAACATGATTGAACATACTTTATTCAACAATTTTGGGCATAGGCAATTATCCAAAAATGTATGTTCAAAACTTGAAAAAGTAAATGGTCTATAAGCATTATTTTCATCACTTAACATATTGTAGAGACATTATACAGGGCTCTTTGCCTAGATCCGTAAAATTGGGAATGTGAGCGTCAATTTACCTGAAATTGGGAAAAAAATTATAATTGTTTGATTACTTAAATTTGAAGAATTTATTGTAAATATAACATAAAATAGAATATTCTGTAAACACACGAATCAGTAAAATGGTTATTACAACTTTAACAGTCTTTAATTCTACATTTAACACCTCTCATTTCCAATCATCTGAAAGTCAAACCATCAGTTGGGAATTTTAGGACTGGATTTGGGAAAAAAAGATACTTTTTTGCCCTTGGGAACATGACCCATTTACGGCGATAAAACCAGCTTGAAAAAAAGCCCTTCATCATAATACAGTGTCTGATTTACTGCATAAGAATAATTGTTACCTTCATTTTATGGATTTGAAAAATGTTTATCCATATGTTGTATAGAATTACAAACATTGTACATTATATTCTGAATATATGTATTGTTGATGAAAATTAATACTGATTTTTGAGGTGTATCTGTCTTCATAGTATGTCAAGTTTTCATAATCTTTGTATAAACTTTCAAGTACACATGAGTTACTGCATATCTCACAATAAAAAAGTAGGTTTGTCAGATTTTTTTCAAATGAGTTGTAAGCAAAGACATAATGACATGTGGTCAGGATTAACTTCTTAATTTCATATTAAGGAATATTCTAGTAGTATGCTCAGTTATCTAATTAAATATTTACACAAGAAAAATTAAATAACACATTTACTTCCAAAAAAATTACATAGCTATTATACAAATAATATATTTATTATTTAAACCAAAGTTGACTATTATATTAGTGTGAAATTAGTTTTGTCAAATGTGAAGTTTAAACAATCTTAACAAGCTAATTAATTGTATGATACTGATTGTATTTATTGATATGCATATCTGTTGTTAAAAACATATAATTTGAGGCAATGCAAGAACATCCAAAAAGATCATTTCTATACAAATGTATGTCTACTGTAGAACTAACATCTGATGTGCAAATCTGTTGGTGTTGTTGTTGCTTTTTTAGATTAAGAACTGAGCCTTTAAGAGCAAATACATGTACCCGTTTAAAGGATTGTCATTTCCATTTTATAAACAGAGCAATTTTTTTAAACATTATGTCATTCTTTTGTTGCACAAAGAAGTTACATTGACAAAGGAAGTATCTGTGTTACATAATTGAATTCTGAACCAATGTCAAGAGGTACAGTAAAACACACATGCGTTAGATTGTTGATTCAATTTCTCAAATAATCTCAAACCAGTAAAATAAAAAACATGCATTGCGTGCCCAATTACGCTGAAATGTATTCAGGTGGATTCAAGCAACACAGCAATTATTGGGATAGTAAACTTGTATAACATATGTTCATGATTAATACATGTATTAACACTAATAACTTCAAATAATTGTGCGATGTTTCATTGAGCATATTAGGTTTACATTATTAAATAATATTGTTTTACCATTATGGCCAATATATAATTTTGTGCAACACTGACAGTCATTAATCCGAAACCCCATGTCCGAAATAGGTTTTTCTCTGTTTTAGCATTAACGTGTCGCGCATGCACAACAATCTTTATTCTGTGTTATCTAACATAATTTTGCTTCAACTAAGTCGTGCGATTTATAGAAGGACTTTTTTTTATCAAAATTGCATAACTGAGATAAACCATCACAGCCGACATTGTTTTGGTTTGTGCCAGTCTTACTATTATAGCACGAACCGGGAAACAGGCTATATTGAAATCAACATGTGTATTAATACAGCGTGGTAATTCACATTGTAATGCACATAAAACAGTCAATTTATATAACTCAAACATATAGGAACAACATGCATAACCATTCATATCCGTCGACATACAATGAATGTAAATTTCTTGGACAAAATTAAATTCGTGGTTTTCAAACTAATCAACAAATCATTGTACATTAATAGCATCTGTCGCGAATCATCGGTCGGAATATGTTTGTTACAGGTGACAGTCGTGTCGTCGTGTCACCACAGGAGGTGGTCCTTTCAATCATTGTATCAATTAAACAATAGTTCCCAGAGCATTTTTCTGCCCGGATTATAATTTGTTGAATATGCAATTCGACAAAGGCCCGTAAGGAAATTAAAGGCGAAAGCTCTCTTGCATGTTTACATCAATTACAATTACCTTTTTCCATTGAAAGGTAAAAAAAGTTCGTAAAAGCTATTATTATGTTGATGATCATTATTATTATTTTTATTATTACTATTATTAATAGTAGTAGTAGTAGTAGTAGTAGTAGTAGTAGTAGTAGTAATAGTAGAAGTAGTAGTAGTAGTAGTAGTAATAGTAGTAGTAGTAGTAGTAGTAGTAGTAGCAGTAATAGTAGTAGTAGTCGTAGTAGTAGTAGTAGTAGAAGTATCAGTAGTAGTAGCGGTAGTGGTAGTGGTAGTAGTAGTAGCAGTTGTAGTAGTAGTAGTGTAGTAGTAGTAGTAGTAGTAGTAGTAGTAGTAGTAGTAGTAGTAGTAGGTAGTTTTAGTTTTAGTAGTAGTAGGTAGTTTTAATTGAAGTAGGATTATTTAGTAGTAGTATTATTAATAATATTATTTTTTATAATAATTTCTACTACTTATCTCTTTTCAAAACTTCCCTAGCTTTATATGTTCCTGCCTTTGTCTGTGTTTGTTTTGAAAATAAACGAAAATATCATACCAGATAAAAATAAAAACAAAACACTGCATCACACAATTTATAAAAAATATTATTATTATTGTATTTTAATAAATATTTGGTAGTTTTTTTTTTTTTTTAATTATATGTTAATGTCCTATTCGATGTTCTTGAAATATAATTTATTACTATCCATTAATTTGTTGTTGTTGTGTTTTGTTATTAGGCACTTAAAACTTGCAAATACGTGCAGATGTAGATGGTGTGTTTGTCAACAACACACTAGTATTGACATGTTATACGTCATCAAGTGTTAATAAGGTTATATGGCATAAATTAGCCAAAGGTTCCAGTGTTGAAAATGGCGACGTGTTTGTAAGCAACATCTGTCTTGCTACAAGTTCATCTGATACATTGGAATGCTATTGTAATTCTTCAACTCTCTACACGTGTGCTATCAAAGCCGTTAGTGTGCAAAATGATGGTGAAAGGTGGCGTTGTTCCGCTGTAATCGATGGCGTGACCACGTACAGCAACAACTACACAATCACTCTCCTTAGTAAGTTTATGAATGTACTATAGTCACTATAGAAATGTATGTAAGTTTGACGATAATTATGCATTGAACATAAATTGATATATGTACAATTCTTCTCAGTTTATATCTACACATTAATAACATGATTTAATATACAGGTTTGTATTCACTTTTTAAAGAAGAAAATACTTCGAATGTCCAAATAAACCATTAGTTTTGACAGCCATTTGCCATAACGGAACATTTGCCAAATGTGTTTTTAAACATCATGAAGTGGAATGTCAAATTCAAGATTATGCTAACGGTGCTAACGATTATGCTTTCCGAGTAGATAGGAATTCACGTTCGATAAATACAAGGAATTTTAAGTCGAAATCTAGGTTACAGCATAAGAAGTGTTTATACGAGTTAACATTTCCCTATGAAGTCTATTGTGTAGAGTAATCCAATAAGCAAGTATACATTTGTTTTATTTCAGTAAAACTCAGCAATCTGACATTGCTCCCACGACTTGTCTCTATATACAATGCCACTTCAACATTCACATGCATCACTTCACAGAGCAGTCCAGCGGCAAGTATTCACTGGTTCGAAGATGGTTTGGACATCACTGACCAAGCAAGTTATGTATACAGTTCTTATGTGGCTACAAGTGCTGTCAGCTATAACCCAACATCACACAACAACAGGAATTTGTCGTGCCTGGCATCATATATATACAAGAACATATCCATAAACATAATTAATGGAGCGGATTTACAAATCCAATGTAAGTAGCAAGTATTGCTGTTGTCTTAATCAGCGAAGATGGAACCATGTATACAGGAAGCAAATTGTACACATTAAAATACTGTCACAATAGATTAAGAGCTCAACAATTGCAACGTTCACAGCTATTACTAGTGTCCGCCTGTATCATATATAATGTTTGCTTAAGAAGACAATAAGGAATCACGCCTTTACATATCGCGCTAGTTCTACTTAATTTAATAATTATCCCATTAATTGTATAATGTAATTGTTGAAAAGAAAATGCATAATTAATATACAATATACAAGTATTTTCGACATTAACGCAAATCTTCATAATCACATATACCATTTATATTTTGAAAAGACACGTCTTATACATTTACATTGTATATATTTATTTAGACCCTGTTTCCAAACCGATCTTTGCTATGAATAACAAAAACGTCTCCGAATCGGTTTGTATGCCAGAAAATGTTACCGTGACGTTGAATTGTTCCGCTTCCGGATATCCGCCTCCGACTTATCGCTGGAGCTACCCAGGAGGCGACGCGACTGGTGACGTTGTGAGGTTGAAGTTAGATCGTTTAATCAATGCACAATCAATTATATGTGTGGCGACTAACGCGTATTATTCACTGAATTGATCGACTGATAAAGTACACAAGTATAGTGCTAACCTTTTCTAAATTGTCGTTATATTTATGAAACATTATGCAAAATGTAAGTTAAATTACCGCATGATATATGAAATTTCATGCATAAGTGAATTGTATTATTGAGTGATAAAGGAACTATTATGCATTACTGAATTGAAATTATCGGTGAAATATGAAATTTAATGCATAACTGAATTGAATTATTGGGTGATATATGAAATACCATGCATAAATAATTGAAGTTTTGGTGACAAATGAAACATTATGCATAGCATAAACGTATCTTTGGCTTATAAATGAAGTTTTATACATCATATACTTGCATCGGAACAGGTGTTTTATCTTAATTATATTATGTTAAAATCCTTGAATTGTATTGATTGTATTTAAGTTTGATGTATGCTGGTAATCCGGATATGAAATGTTTAAATTCGATAAGTATGGTCCGAATAAATTAAAGCATTTAACTTGAATTGTATTTCAACTGCCAAAAGATGATTTCTATATAGTGAACAGTTGCACGCATGACGTTTATACTGACAGTTTAATAACATACTCAGAAACGCTAGGTTCTTTTAAAATTCAGTAAATATTAATACGTAAGTATGTATATCGTAAAACGTATTGGAACAGTGCCATTTGATTTCTGTTAACATTGATGTTCGATCCTAATGTAATAAAACATATTATGTTTGTGTTACTGTTACTTTCCATTGCGTATCTGTCTAATTAAAGACAATAAATAATAAAGCAATCTTAAACATATAATGATTTATATTTCCAAAGACAACCGACTATTAATATAGTATGTGTTATAATGCTATGGGATTCCAAATGTTTGGTTTCAATTCCATAGAGGTTTTGTTTCAATTGCAGAGAGGTTTTGTAAAGATAAAACACGCATGACACCTTTACGTTGAGAAAGACGCACTATGAAAACATTAGTGGAACAAAATGTTTGTGTACACATTAGCACTTCGCATTAAAGCAACCATATTCAAACGTTAAATAACGCGGATTAAGTTTGTCAGTGTTAGGACATTTTTTTTCGAGAAATCTTTTGCTAAATTTCATCTGTCTGATTTCCAGACTCCCTTACATGCATTTTTGTTTTCAAATCCAGCACCAGTCACAAAGACACTTCTAACGTTTGAGCCAAAGCATATTCGATTAGCCTATAAATAATTTCGTGCAAGAAATTTAAACATTCCGCATACAACGACAATATACACTTTGTACTTGATATGACTTAAATATGATACTTGAAAAGCGCACATATTTAGTGCGCCAGCCCATTTATGTAAACGTGTTCAAACTACATTGCAAACATGTTGACTATGTGTAATGAGTGCACTAAATGAATGTTGACGTTTATTTTTAAGACAACACACTTGAGAGCCAATTTAAATATGTTCATATTACGCAGTACGCAGTGTGCGCATATGTTTGGCAGAAAAAAAATATACATCAACATTAAAATATTAACTGGATATTACATGTAAATACCAAACAACATAATCATTTAGGATCGCTATTATATTTTGTTTTTTAAACCTCTGAAGTGGAAGTAAGCCATTTCGATGTTTTACTTTATTACATTTTTTCGTGTCGACACTTGTGACACGTGAAGCCCTACTCCATTTCGTGTATAAAACCTAACAGTTACAAAATGATTCAAAGCATATTCATGATCTAACAGTTTATTTTCACCTTTAGTTCATTTAGGACTGCAGCCGTAAAATGGTGACATATTATGACAGCCCACATTTGGACAGAAATAGTACACACACGTTAAACACTAAATCATTGCAATAATACATATAAATATAACATGATTTAAACACATCTCTGTATTTCGTTGACGTTTAATGTCTTACGTTTACTGTAACGTGCTCCGTTTTGTTCATATTCCCGAGTCGATGTTTTTTCAAAACAGACATTATAAAACAATGGACATCCATTGCCAGAAGATACCACCTGCTGTGAAAAGTATTATAATTCACTAAATGAGAATCTTTCGGTGATAAATACTGAGATAACAACATTAGCAAATGCATGAATTTAAATATTTCAAATACAATGGCATAATGATGCAAATATATAATACATCACGGATGTCAATCAAATAATACTGATACAATAAGTATGCATATAGATATTTAATAAAACAGCTGGTTTAAACGGAGCATGTTTAAATTACGATGTTAACACACTGATAGAGAGCACTTAATACATGCGAAAGTTTAACATTATCAATTCAAACAGGGCCCGTATCTACGAACATCCTGTGTTTTATTTAAGTAAAAAAATTCATAAGGCAAGATTTTTCATTAAATCTGTATCCACAAAACACCTTAAGAAAAATCGTGGGAAAGTTTTTTTCTTATGTTTATTTGTTTTGCTAAGTAAAAAATAAATCGCTTAAGGGGAATATTTAAGTCCGTTGTCAAGCACGGTCGGAGTTTCCCGTGTAAAAAATAGCATCTCGATGACGTCACAACACATATCGCGATAGTTGAAGACGCACCAAAAAGGCGGATAATGTTTGCTAAAGAATAGTTATAAGGAGTTGCTTTTATGTTTAACAACGTATTCAATTCAAACGAAATAAATATTTTGAACAAATAATGGGGATTACTTCTATTATATGCATTTGATAGTTGTGAATTTAATTAGCATTAAATGACAGGTTATATTTGTCATTCCCACGGTCGGCGTTAGGATTTTTTTTGTGAATCTTAAAATAGCACCCAGACTCTTGATGCGTTAAGTTCCCCAGATGTTGTTAGTCCCGAGCGAGGCGATGAACAACAATTAAAGTAAGTTTAAATACAATTGGATACACGTAGTCGTTGAATAATGGTCAGCTTTTATATCAAACAGTTACCATCCACTGCTAGCTTTAAATGTATTTATGATTAAAGTACATATTGCAAGTGAAAGTGCGTTCAGCTCTCCGAAATTCAGTTTTCTAAAAATAGCGTGTGCATAGGTGTTATTATGTAAACTGTAGTCAGCACAGTCACGAAATTCAAACGCACATACGTTTTCGCAAGCAATTTAAGATGATTAAACTCATAGATGAGAGTTAAACTGTAAAACAACAAAAGATGTACTGTTAGGAGTGTTCTGAAATTGAACACTTATATACAGTGGTGTCTATATTAATTATTCGGACTATTCGGATTATAAGAATTTGAAGAAATCAAGATGGCGGATAATTTCACGCTGAACATTACTTACTAGAACATACATTTGATACTAAAATACTTAAGAGTGGTTACTGAATATAAAAACTTAATACACACACAGCAATAGTATTATGTGCTTAATGAACACAAGTTAATACTTAAGGGTACAATGGATTGTTGTTATATTTTGGAATTGGAGAACGGGTAATACAACAATTATGTAAACAAAGGGAGACTACTATTCATAGCAACAGTAAACAAGTGCACGTGTAATATGCAGACATGAATACAGTGCAAAGGACAAAATAAATACTTTTAATGCTAAAATTAAATTTGGACCAAGATGACGAGCTTTTACCCGCAAGGCAGTGTCTGTTTTAGTCTCCTTGGCTCAATACGTCTGAGGAAAATCAAAGAGAAAATAAGAGGAAAGACACTTCAATATGTCAGAGAGGTATTCTTAACATTCGGAGTTAATAATTGTCACGACTTTTCTTTTTTGGATATACAATATGTTAACTTGTTCAATACTACTGGTAACATTTTTCAGGGAAAATACAATTACAAGCTTGGACGGATTGTGTATTTGTCCAGGACTGCAGTGAGCAGGCAAACGATATGCAATAATAAATACAAGAATGGACGTATCTTACCACCGTTGATTGAAAACACAGAACATAGTTGTAATTAAACATGTTCTTTACAAATTACTTAGGTGGATATAAAGGCCCTTAATCTAAACACGTAAGATTCGTTTTAGTGGTGGTGCTGTATTCGTAGCAATAGAAACGTGATTAATAGACTGTCCATTACGCTGGCATTGCTAGTATACGATGCCATCAAAGGAGGTTTCGTTTTACATTAAACACTTACTCAGCACATCGATAAGCAGTGTTCTGTAAGCTATGATTGTCCCATATCCGTGGGAGACATTGCAGTATATTCTGGCTCCGTGGTACTCAGTGGTAGCGGTAAATGTAAGACTGCTCGTCGTCCTATCTCCAACCGTAAAACTGCTGCTGTGTCCAGTAAGCTCCACATCGTCCGTGTAGTCACAATTATGTTATCTCAGTACCAGGTGATGATGGGTACTTGATGTCCCACTGATGATACACAGCGTATGAAACTGATTGCCACGCTGGGTAGGACGGAAATTGTTAGTAGTGCCGGAGTCAAGGTTTCATAGATCACTGGAACTAATACAATATGTAAAATTGTGACACCAAACTTAAACCAAACAAATTATGCACATATTGATATCATTTAATCATTTAACTGTATACCCTTTCTGTATCACTGTTATAATTATATTGTTTTTATAAACTGCCAAACACGTATTCAATGCGTTTGTTGAAGAACAAAGAATAAAATAATGTGCACTCATAGTCACGAGGACACAGATGTACATGTAAGCAATACATACACAAATTGTCATGATAAATGTCGCATCGAAACAATCATACATGCATAAATTTAATATCAAATTGTATTGATGTTAATTCATTAGGTAGCTGTTCAGCTTGTTTTAAGTAATCAAATATATAATATTGACATATATAACTTGCAGAACAAATATTTAGCAACATATAACGGGCGTCCGAAATTAAGTTTTACATCAGTATAATCTTTCGTAAATGAACGCCCTAGTTGTACAGTTGTGTTATAAAATAATGTCTATAAATGAATGATCAGTTTTGACAATTATAAACTATCGTATAATTATATGTATTTATTTTCTTCAGTACATGCAAGATAAATTCCAAATCAAAATGAAGCCAATAACATCATGATTTTGTTTCATTAAGAACCGTATATGTGATACATTCCGTATGGTAACCATAATTGTCGGAGTAGTTCGTGGTGAATGTATGATATTGACTTCGTCAGACGGTCTTTGTACGCATAGGATATTACTCGAGAATTTCTTCATACATAAGACGACCGACTTGCGATGTCATTATTTGATTTACATACCGAGCAACGCCAAGAATGCATCTTAACTGAATTTATAAAACGGAGCAAAAAACATAATTCATACCTTACTAAAACATACAGAAATGTAGATTTAATTTAGTTCATACTGGTGGATCATAAATAGCTAATGCATGTATGAAAGAACATTAAACTTGAATTTCAACGACAATGAGCGTGTTTGTATTTATTTATAATTGCAAGTTCAATATACATGCATCCTTGAGTTTAATTTTGCTTGTATTAAAAATGTGTATAATAGTTAGTGTATTTATTATATAGACATGAAATATTGTTACACATTTAAAAATACGAACAGGTGCAGTGTAATAAATTGAAGAGAATGTGCTATAATTGTTGTTTAAATTTATCGAACAATACATGAACAAGAGGCTTATTGCGGTATATTATCAACATCAACGACCCATCCATGACTATTGATATGCGCATCAATATATGCGCATCAATATTGACATAGAGAGTCGTTATCCATACAATTTGTTTGGCATAGGGGAGCTAACTGATTATAAAATGAGCACGTGTCATACTGATGTATTAGTATAGAGAGATAGAATTTAACAGACTTACATAATGCAATAAATATTTGACAAAATGTGTATGTATTGCGATTTGTGCAACAGTAGTATGCCATTTACCTGTTAATGCTAGTGTTATTTCATTGCTGTATGTTGCTTGAAAATTCATGGCAACTGAGCACGTCCACTTGTCACCGTTATTGATTGTGCTGAATGGATTTAGTGTGCACGTAAATGTCGTCGCTCCGCTGCACCCACAGTTCGAAAACTCATCCGGTAGCGTCGCAGGAATTGAGGTGCAAATGTTGCCAACGAATCCGATTGAGAAAATATTTAGAAACGCACTATCACCTGTTGGTTGGCGCCACCATGCCAGATATATCTGAGTTGAGTGGGTGCATGTTAATTGAACAGCTTCGTTGACTATCACCGATGTTGAATTGGATGTTAATACAGGAGCTTCTGCGCCTTTAGTGTAAATATTAGGATTATACGTTAGTACATTTGAAAACGCTAATATCAATACACCAACTACCGATAAAACAAATGTATATCGAAGAGAAACATGTGTTTAAGGTATTCAACCCATAATTAGCTCGTTAGTTTCCGTGTAGTTTCGACGAAAGCCGTTGCCGTCCGTACTTTACCGTTCGCATTCGAAATACATACAAAACTTCGTTAAAAATTATATATTTCTTTAGCTACACCGTAGTATTTGTTTCAGATTTTAAAATCGTCGCTTTTAAAAGCAAATTAGATATCAAATAACTATTAAAATGTAACGAGTATAATGGTTACGCATGCGCAAATAAATTCCTTGTTTGTTACATATAAAATATTCAAAATGTGATCTCACTTTTCACCATGACCAAGCTAATTTCCAATATATCACCATACATTGTTGTAAAGATGAGGACATAACCTTTTGAAAAAACAGCATGTCAAAAAATTCTATATGTTGTAACTCAAAATATTTACCTTAAAAAAAACACACCGGTTTTGATGGGCATGGAGGCTGCCATTTTGCGCGTGGCTATATGGGCCAAAAGTTATGAAGCTGGCAACCACTAGAAACAAAGTAGTGCACAAAACAGACTTTTTTCTTATTGCTTACATATATACTTTTAAAATTATACCAAAACGTATCATTTAAACTGTATTTTACAAATTATATGCATCCTGCACTCAGCCACATGTGATTATTATCTAACTGTGACTTCCGTGTTGGGGTAATTAGACATAATTAAAACAAAAGTGGAATCAGAGTTTGTTCCCTTTGGAAATCATAATCATTTGAACGCGTATTGAATTTTATTTGCATATGACAGCGTTTACTTACCTTGATATAAATCATTCTGACTGACGAAAACGTAATAAAAGAGGTAGATTTTCAAGAGAAAAAGACACAGTAACAAAGTACATTGTGTCGGCTATGATCAGCTGCCATGATATGTGACAGTGTGGTTGGTAAATTACCGAGAAGCATATTAGTTTGACAGTTTATATCTATGTGAAATGTTGTAACATGGACTAATGAGATGTCAATACTTTTCTCTATTGGAAAACTGACAAAAAAACCAAGTGAATTGGCAAGCCTAATACCAAGCAGAGTACGGGTTAGTATCAGTTCATTATCTAATTGTAAAGCCATGACAACTCGTGAATGGTCGTGTAAATATACTTAATAAAAATGTTTGATTTTTATTTATACACGGAACATAAAGTTTGGAAATATAATAAGATGAAGTACTAGTATTAGTTTTCAAGCTTATTTAACAAAGTTCTATGTTTTGAAATAATCATATAATTATGTTACAATTTCCATATTGAAAATGCTATCAATTTTGCTTTGTCATTCTGTTTAAGTGTTATAACATAACCTTATAAGTCGGTTACTAAAACATCTGTAAAAATTCAACATTTGGCATTAAATTTTGCTCAACTGACATCGGTGCCATATCAGACAATACTTTAAGCAATGATTGTTGTGTAAATTAATATCAGTCTGTAAGTAGAATCTACTGTTAAACTGTGTACTGAAAACTTATTTTCAGTGATGCTGCTGTTCAGGAAAGCAAACACACATCCAGTACGATGGGCGACATATTAGATGGCGACCAGGCTGTTAGTGTTCAACCAGAGGCATCGCTAGTAGCAGTCGCATTCCCATATTCATCAACAGCTGGGCGCACCCAGCTGATGTTCAAAAATGAGAAGGCCAGAAACATTGATTCTATGGGTCTTCTTGCCAAGTTGCCTATACTGACGTGATAAAAATACTACAGCAGAGGACATCGCTGGCTCCGGTTTATGTACAATCGAAACATTCAACTGTGAAGGCGCGGACAGTTTATTTAGTATTTAACATGTAAATATAATGGATGGGAAACCCTATATTACAGTTGCAAAAAGGACGTTAGAAACTTTTGTAACACAAATTAGCGGATTGTTTTAAAAACATTCATTTTTTAACACAGTAACATTCATGATTGACATGGCCTGGAAAGTTAAAAATTTGTAGATGAAAATGTGTTCATGCAGCACATATTGGTTCTGTCTGTTATGTTTTATTTATTTCATTTATAAAATGTAGTAATTGTAAATTTAGTTAATTCAGCTCTTTTGTTTATATTCTAGATTATGTGTTTATACTTTTTGATTAAATATTGTTTATAATAGAATATACAATGATGAAATAAAGTTTAATTTTAATGTTTTATCTTCAACATTTATGGAACTAATTTTATATATTGCTTGTATGTTGTATCTAAGAACTTTTTAAAGTTTTATACGACAATCTTTCTTAGGTTCTCAATAATTATTTAAAAATATTTAAAAAAAGGTATCTCTGAAAAATAAATCCAGCTTAATTTTTTATGGGGGTAGTGTTAAAAACTGTTTTAATTTTTCAAATTTGCACGGTAAAGTTTATTTGTGTTGCCTTTATTGTGTGGCTTATTGTCCAAGAATAAAATATATTATGGTTTAGATTCAGAGCATGCATAAAATAAGCAAGTTTATCATATTTTGTTTATGGCTTTCAAAAAATAGAACAGGAAAATTCTCATTGATCATAAATATAATTAGCAATATGAGTACATATTACTTCCATATAAATTGATTCAAGAATAATTGTTGATATTTTCATAATATGTGTTCAATATAAGATTCATAAATGTTTATTTATATGAAGTTTATGAAATATTAATAAAGTATTTCACTTGTAAAGATGCCTATAGCTTTTCAGTTTTTAATGTGTTTAGCAAAAGAGGAGGAATGGTAATTAAAAAACTATTTCTGACAAACCAAACGGTAAAATCTCCCAAAATTTTGCAGAATAGTCCAGATATGAACGCCCTTCAAGAAAATAATATGATTTGTGGTGTTCTAGACATTGAGTATTATGGGTTGAATACCTTAAATATACCTGCAACGATAAAATAATGCTGATGTAATAGGAATATTTACGTCGAAATTGCCAAGTTTTACAACCTACGGCTATCCTGAACCTTTAGTAATATTGTTTTCTCATATAGGATAAGTTCATTGATTGCATTTGCCGAATACGGGTGTATGACAACGATATGAACGACATTTCGCTTGTGATCCAAATAAACTGGGATTGGAGTGTGTAATTAATATGTAAGTAAAACACATATAAAACATGAATGCATAATGTTGTTATGTAACATGTCATCAATATAAACATCGAAATAAAATAGTAATATACAACGGCGTGTACATCAAACTAATATAAAAGTATATCTTTAACATTCGAGGCATGCTTAAGAGTTGTCCCAGAATAGCGTATAATTGATATCTAGATAATGCGATTATACAGGAATCATTAAAATCATGTTTGTTTTACTTACAGCAATGCAATGCATCTTACTACTCCTGTCAAAATAGTATGTATGTACCTTCAAAACGAATGAAGTTATATACCTTTTGGAACATAATATGCAGCGATGCGGTCTACACAACGTTAGTATAAAGCACGTTTTTACGTTATACGCATATTAATTCTCAAAACATTGTCCATAGTACTGGATACATTTGCTGTCAGCCATCTTTTTCAAAGTCGCGCGTGCGAAAGATCGGCGGGGCAAATATCATAATCTGCCCCGCTGTGGCGGGGCACTTTTCGATAATACCAAGTAAGGAGCGATAATGGGGATGTTTTTCGTACAAAAATGTTACTATATATTGTAACGTATGTATTAATAAAGCGTAATCCCCACCAATGAAGTTAATATGCTTATGGTACTCTTTGCAATAAATGCCACAGTTGATGTACGTACTTGTGTTTGTGTGCATATTGACAGCATCTGTACACATAAGTTTGGAACTATGAGAACAGTACGAAGCAAACGAGTTTCGGGAAAGACCGACCGACAGGCAGTCAAAGTTATTCCTACATAGCTCCCCTACCTACTGGTAGTATGGGTATGACTACTTAGCATAATATAAGAAAAATAATAATATCGCCAAATTCTATTATAATTGAGGCCGACTACTGATATGCTTGACTAAACTAATGATATGCCAACACACTTGTGCACACTTTGAGTATAAATTCTTTTACACACTCGACAGTTTCGTGTTAACGTATTCTCTGTCATCACCGGCCGCACTTTGTTCTACTGAGCGCATACAACACCCAGTGTCGGAAATTGTCATGTTGCATTGCCAATTGTCATCAGAAGAAAGACCTGTATATTCTATCATCTCTAGTTCAGTAAGCGTCTCGTACTTATTTTCATGACGTTGGTCTGTAATATAATGATAATAAAGAGTAAAATTTTGAAATAGCATGCACGCATTAAATGTATCGTGTATACTATGCAACATATATGCATATGATAGTATACAACTGATATTAAACAGCATAAACACTGCTTAATAGGTGTGTGTAGGTACATTTTTAATAATTGTTATATATTTTCTATATAATACACGTACTTGCAGATGCAGTAAAGTTTCGTTCTCATGATAACTAATGTTCGTGATATATGTTACTATAATATGGCCACACATGTACATGCATATTAACAACTTCAATATGAGCGAGTATCGCAAATTACAAACATACAAATACTTGTACATATATCCAATACTACAATACTACCGTAATTACTCTATATGTTGCGACACTTATTCAATATACAAATTTGCTGTCCTAATTTGTAGAAGTAAAACAAATACATCCCCCTGAATGTGTCCCAATTTTCGGAATCATCAATTGAGGCACACAATTATTGTTCGTAAGGTTCAATTGTGTAATGGGTGTGTATATTAATACCGATAAGACTTGCAAATGAATGTGGATAGAGATCTTTGCCCCAAGGAGTAATTTATAACGCGCCGACAAGGGGCCACATTGATGGGGCCAGCTGCCATAATATACGGAAAATAAAACAGTTACAGGGCGTCTTTTAATTGAGGACCTATCGGAAATTGACACTAAATCGCCTATGTGGAAAACAGTGTTTACACTCACACTACAATTGTCCACTGCATTAATTAAAGTTCATTTATATATCTTACCAAAACTGCACGTTTCATAACTTTTGTCGAAGGATGTAGCGTCATGAGTTCTTCTGAAAACAACCTCAAACTTTACAATCACACATATTTGCAGTACCTATAACATTATTTTTTTACAATTGTATATTTTATTTAGTTTGAAATCAAACCTAGCCTGAATATTTTGGTGAACAATGACCTAAGTTTTATGAATCACTAACTGCATTACATATTATAAGATTCGCAAGCATAATAAACAGCAACAAAGAGCGCTTACTTCTCTCGAACAAGATCTTCGTAATGGCTTATAGTATGGTTCTCGTGGTCTACAACGGTAATGATACGTAGTTTCATTTCGTACACTAGATTATCGGTATTCACAATTTTCTCTGATTAGTTACGCAATTGATTGTTATGCACGTAAGAACTAATATTGCGATTGTTTAAACACCGACCAATACATAAAAAAGAGCATTACTACAATCATAATAAACGTATAAATAAACTTAAAAATTTACGTATAGACATAGAAACGAAGTAACTAAACGTTTAAGACAGTAAACAAATGATTATTATGATATAAATGATTTTGGCTGAACACCGATACATAAATTGTCAATGCACTTTACCTAAGTTTTCATATGTCTCACATCCCCGTCGTTTTGTTTGCAAACTTTGAAAATAAAATAAAATAGAGATACACTGTATATACTCAAAACGTATTTATAGTTAGCAGTTTAAAGAACGAAACAATCGGAATATCAGTTGCAATTGAATTTGACGGTAATGTTAAATGCCTGTGGAAAGCAATGACGTATATGCTGAATCCATGGAAATATATTACCTGTGTCGACTTTTCACCTGAGAAGCAGATTTGTTCAATGCTAAATCAGAAACAAATACTTGAATTAATAACTTTTATATAATTTATGCTTTCAAACAAATATCAAATTTATATTCATACTAGGAAAACGCTCGTTCTTCTTTGGAAAACTTACACACCAATTCAATTGATCTTATATTATAAGGTAATGCCATGTTATTTATTCTTAAGGATTACCATGGACTCGGTATCTGTATATAACTATTGCAACAGCGATGATGACAACAACTCCAATGAGGCCACCTACTGCACCACCAACAGCTGGTAAAGTTGAGCTGTTTGCATCTGTAATAAATTAGTCGTTTATCAAAACTAAACTCATTAGTAAATTATCGCATGTATTACTGCATATTGGATCTACTTAATTAAATACAACGTGCTAAAATCATCAGTTCAAACTATATACCAATTTCGGCAAGGGTCGATACATGAATAACTTCAGTCAAACAGGAGTTGCCAATTATGTTCTCTGCCCGAATTTTGACTTGGTATGTTGTCTGTGGTCTTAATCCACGTATAGTTTGTGTGAACCTATTCACATGTACACGTATATCGTTCCAGTTTTCCAGATTTATTTCTGTATATCTTATTGTAAACGTTTGTTCTTCTCCCCCATTAAAACCAGGGACCCATTCGAGATCTATCGCAGTAATTCCTTTTCGGAGCACATGCACTTCTTTTGGTATTTCAGGTATAGCTAAAATTGTTCATTGATGCAATGAACTACTATTACTACTATAACAACTACAACATAAAAACAACAACAACAAAAACAATAACAACAACTACTACTATTACCACTACTATTACTGCTACTACTACTACTACTACTACTACTACTACTACTACTACTACTACTACTATTACTACTACTACTACTGCTACTACTACTTCTACTACAACAACAACTACTACTACTACTTCTGCTACAACAACATCTACTACTACTACTACTACTACTACTACTACTACTACTACTACTACTACTACTACTACTTTTACTCGCACAACTACATGAAGTTGACCTAATTTTACGACACTTATGCAATAACAAGAGTTATTTATGACCAATATAAACGTTTTCGAAAAGAAATAAACAGTATTCGGTGAGTACTCGATTTGTGCTAAAATATTAATTATGAAAGAACAAACCCTTGGCCTGCAGTTGAAATACTTCAGTTGTTGAACCTACTGGATTGGAAACGTGTACTTGATATGTTCCAAAGTCGTTCACATGAACATGATTAATTGTTAACTCTGTCTGGAAACGGTCTTCCGAGACGCTGATCTTGTAATGGCTGTCGTTGAAAAGAATGTTCCATCCATCATATACACTGTTGTTTTTGGACCAAATGAAATTTGCTATACTCGGCACTGGGTAAGCCTTTATGGTAAACGTTAGTACAGCTGTGTCGTTAGGAACCCTGTACAGCGTTGTTACTGGGGCTGCAAACGGAGATGTTCTTGGGGAACCTTGCAGAAAAAACAGTTGTATTGAAATATAAATTAATTCTGAGAAAAGGTATCAAGTTATATAAGGAAAGATATTGAATCATAGAAGGTACAGGGTGCTGCTCAAAAGGAGCAGGGTGGAAATCTATACCAATTCGCTAAAATTGTCTAATAATTTGCTAAAACCAGAGTTTTCATGAGTTAAATGCCTCTAAACAAGGTTTTTAAGTATAGTCTGTTCATTTTTATTTATTATGCATTAAATAGTTGCAAAATATATTAAATTTAAAAAAAGATATTTAACATTTATGAGTTGACCAGCGCAGAGGGGCAGCAGGGGGGAGCCAACAAGAAGCAGAGTGCAGCACCCTGCTATTTTGGTCTAGGTCTTTCCCTTTTATATGAGCGGAAAGCAAGCCAGCTATCGAACATTTGATAATAAACAACTCACATTGTACCAGTACATCCAGTATATGCTCCTGTTGAGTCGGGTTATGTGCGTTTTGTGCCTGGCATTTATACTTTCCAGCATCATATTCACATCTGGCTCGGTGTAGATGAAAATAATATGTTTGAGATGCAGTTAACGAACCGTTTAGTGTTGAATCGTGTTGACCTGTTGCATTTATTATATGGACAACCGTTTCGGGATCACCATCCACTTCACATATAAGCTCGACTGATTGATACTGATCGACAATTATGGTAGTGCTATTTGAAATATTCGCATAGAATTTCTCGATTTTTGCTCCATCTGAAACAATTTAATAATAGTATCAATGATGCGTTAAAAGCAAACAATTTACCATTATTTATTGCAGTACAGCATTAACTTGTTGATACCGAGGTTTTGAAACTCACATTGAACATCCAGAAAAAATTGTGTCTGACTAGACCCATGTTCTATTTTGTTTCCGATAGCCTGCATTGTATTTGTTGCATTACATTGGTAAACACCTTCATCTGATAATTGAGCGCGTTCGATCTGCAGGGTCTGACCCATATGGAGGAAGGTATAAGTTTCCAGTTTGCTCCACGTAAAATATGTGGCTGGTGGATTTCCGCGTTTAAACAAGTTGCATACAACTGTGAGAGACGCGTTTATGACAACATACTGATTGTCCATATCCTGAACGATTGGTGGGTCTGAAAAAAATAGTTTAATCGATTGTGTTCATTATTATTTATAACAATTAATGACATTACTGAAGAATGAAATACGTATCCATGTTTTCTTCAATGTTTGATCATTCTTTTTTATATCTTAAATACAACCAAGGAAAATATTTCAAGTACCGTGTATTAAATTAAATGTTAATTACAACAATATATGTTTTATTGGTACGATTTATCTTTTGGTAAGCTTTGGAATATATTAGAATAATTCGATTGTGGGCTTGGTAGATGACTGAACACTCTTCAG
>CM051029.1:13436022-13468522 GCA_027627225.1 Congeria kusceri | reverse complement strand
GTAGGAACTTGGTTGATATCGCAGAATGCTGGTCGCAACGCCAGAGATGTATGTATAGCTGGCCATGTATGTGATGTTACGGTCCGCTACAAACCAGTGAATACTTGAACTAGGTCTACTTGTCGATGTTGTGCACGTAAATGTCGAATTTATTTTGTATCCAGGATATGTGACGGTTGTCTGTGGAAGCAGTGTCAACGAAGTAAGGTTTTCTGCAATGAAATATAATGTACACAACTAAAATAGCTTTTAAGGCAATAACACATTTTTGTGAAATGTGTTAATATATGCTAAACGATATTTAGCTGAACATTTAGAATGTTCTACTAAATTGGTTCTTTGTTTTAAGAGATTGAATATGTTGTTTATCGTCTAGTATACTTTTTTTTTTCCACTTAGTGGTGCTAATTCACCTGTATGGCGCCGTAAGCATCTCGTATACATGTAGAATTTAGAAAACGTAATTAATTAGCATTAGTAAAGCGAATACTATTTATTGTAGAACAATATGATTATTAAGTTAAAACACAACAATTACTATTATGTTGAGGGTTGGTTTCATATTAAAGTGAACAGAATTAATATTTTTCATACTGTTCTATGAAACCAGATTACTTAGAATCACGGAGAAATACTGTGTTGGTGTTTATTTCATAAAAAATTGAATTATAAATTTAATAGTAGTAGTAGTTGTAATAGTAGCAGTACCTGGTGTTTGAATGTCGATGGTTTTCATATATACATTATTTTCCTTTGAACATCTATATATTCCCGATGTTGATTTTTTGTATTCTATTATATCGATGTTCACATTTGTGAGATCTTGTGTTGAAGACATGTTGAAAACACCAACGCTTGATTGTTCAATGGCGCACATAACCAGGTAGCCACAATCTCCTATGAGTATTTCATCTTTATGGCATTTTATTTTTTTATATTCCTCACTTTGCCATTGAAAATGAAACGTCAATGATACATATTGTTCGCCCACCTGCGCTAATTGATCGTAACCAGCAACTGAAAATTAAAATAATAAATTGCATAAATACTATTATTGAACAGTAATTATCCACTATTGTGAATTGTGCTTTTATAACTGCGCAGCTTTAGCACTAAAATATTTTTAAAACCTACGTTTTAATACATGCAAGTGTTTGAATTTTAAAATACCCAACTGCGATACATTTCTGAAATTAAAACACTCAATCACACTCCTTTCATTCCAAAGAGATCGGGTTGCTTCATGCAGACGACTATATAGATTAAAATATATGTATGTAATATACTCTTAACCATGTAATTTTCTTAATGCAGACAATATTCTTTTGAAAACGAATAACTAACGAATAATCCTGTTAACTGTTACATTTGTGGTAAAAATAAACCTGCCTTCGAGGGTTCAATTTATATTTATATCTATGCTATTTTAACCAAAACAGTGTAACAAATACGCATTATTTTAAGCTGGTTGTAATATTGTTTTAATAGTTATATTATGTAAGTATTACTAACACTCATCATAATGACACCTTACGACATTCATGTAAAAATAAGTGCGTTCCAACCCAGATGAACATAAAACAGGGACATGCATTCCTTGTGTGATTGTTTTATTGCTAAATATCTTTGTAAACTGATCTCATGCAATAATAAAAGCACGAACATTCGACTTTTATGTTCTGAACGATATTCTAAAAAACGAAACTTCTTTAACTGAATTTAAAAACATGTCACAATATTTATGTTGGAGCAAAACTCCATTCACAAGCAAAACCAAGAAAACCAACGCTCGAAAAGCTGTTTATTAACTACGTATTATAGCTCGTGGTATTTCATTATGTTTTGTACACGATCAATAGCTAATAAATTATTATCCGAAAATAACGCATTTGTATTTGAATATGTATACGATTCTAACACTGCACGCGGCTAGTTTTCCATTGATAAAGAAGAAAATCAACCGTGGGTTATTCTGCAACAAATCATGGGCGGAGCCTTATGTTTGAACATTGAAAGACATTGTTCCGTAAAATGTACGTGCTTATACTCACGATAGCAAAATTGGGACAAACAAACCATTTATGCATTATATAGCGCAATAAAACAACATTTGTACTACATATTTTATATTACAGTTCACAGACGTTTATTTTTTGTTAATATGCTTTTAATTTGCACTTGTGAGCATAATAGTTTCACTGTATTTATCAATAAATATGACGCCACATTAATACTTGGCTCATTGTTTATCAATGAAGCTGACGTCATTTTGATGTGTTATAATTTGCTGACGTCACTGAAACTCACGTGTGAATGCACTTAGTGGAAAATGGGCGGAGTATAGATAAATATAGTTCTAATTCATAACCTTGAAAAATACAGACACTTAATATATAGGTTCGTGTTAGAATCCAAATTATTGACGGGCTAGCGTTGATTACCGCAATAACCAACGCTTACCCGTCAATCATTTATTATTTCTCACGCGCTCGCATGGAGATAAGAAGGGAGCAGCTAACTGTGGTTTATTACCCTATTCTAGCACGTGAATTTATGAAACCAAATAAACTCGAAAATTCCTCGTTGTTTCGTTTGTTTGCTATTCATTAATATTATAAAAATGATTGATAGAAAATTAATTTCATTTTCTTCTATTAAAATTCGTTTGTTTCAAAGCCCAATTGTGCCATTTTAGTTGTTGAGAAAATACGTGGAAATGGCTGTTACATTTTCCCCCGCGTGATGTGTATCAATGAGAATTGTTTTATTAACAATGTCACGTGACATAAATAGCGTAGTTTATTTGACCAACACATCGTCTGCTTTAGCATCCATCTTACTGGAAAACGGCAAATCCAGAGATAAGTCGAATTGGTTCAATTTGTGAGTTTAGAGGGAGCTAGGAAAGTTGGAGGGTGGTGAGCTATATGCACATATAATAATAATAATAATAATAATAATAATAATCACTTTATTTTCCGAAGGTGGCATATAAGACATAGTATTGTCATGACAAAAACATACCTTATTTTCATATGGCCTTCATACACATTCAAACATTCAACCAAATTCACATTTTACATATAATTACAAAACAAGCACACGGTAAATTTAATAATGATAATAATAATGATAATGGCAATATTAATAATAATAATAATGATAATAATAATTTTCTCAATAAAAAACAATTACAAAGCATCGACAAACAGCAATAGAAAATAGAAATTATGCACAATGCATTGATACTCTCATAAAAAACTTACATTTTTTTATAAAAGTTCTCCATATACAAAACAAATATAATTATTTGCTAACATCAATTTCAATATACATTTTCTAATTTTCAATAAATATATATATATCAGTACTATAATTGTGATATTTGTGTTACAACTATTAGACTTGTTCAAGTAAATATGTTTTATACGCTCATTTGAATGATGGTAATGAAGATGTATTTCTTAATTCCAATGGTAAATTGTTCCATACGATTATGCAATAGTATGTATATGTATCTTTGTAGTATTTTGTTCTTGGTTAAATTGGCAAAATAAGATCTTTGTGCATAGCTGACCGTAAATAGTGGGATTCATTGTTTGAAAAGGTTAATACATTTGTGATATATGATGGCACCAAATTGCAAACGGTTTTATATATTTGTATAGCAGTGTGGTATTTTACTCTGTCATTGATTTTCATCCAACGTAATGTTTTAAAAAGTTATACAGAAGCAGTCCTTGAAGGTTTATTAAGAACTAGTTTAGCTGTTCTTTTTTGTAGTACTACAATCTTCTTTATATACGAATTATTCGGTTTTCCCCAAATAGTACAACATTAGTCAAAAATAGGTAAAATATATGCATTTTATAAAACATTTATTTCATTTCATCACTGATAAAGTATACGATGTGTTTTAATAATGTAATTTTACTGTTAAGCTGTTTACAAACGTTATCTATTTGATCATGCCAATTTAAGGTTTGAACAACATAAATACCTAAGATTTTGTTCCTACATACATTTTCTAAGTCATTTCCATTTATACTGATATTAAGTGGACTAGAAATGGTTATTTTATAACGAGTCCCGATCAATATACAAATTGAATTTGAGATTTTCTATTATCTTCTTAACTTCATATGAACTAATACACTCAATATCAAATTCAAAATTTGTGTATTTGCTTATCAAGAGTTTCCTTTAAATTAGCAAAATACTCTTCTGAGTATGATTTTTCCTTGATGATATCTGATATATTTATGAAGTATTTATTCAATTCATTAACAATGTCAATTTTATTATTTACCATTGTAGAATTGTCGATGACAAGTTTCTTTGGAATTTTGATATGCTTTGATTCATCCAAATGTGAAATTGTTTTCAAATGTTTCCATAGCAATGAACTGTCTTTATTTTTTTGAATAGCTTTATTAAAGAATTGTTTTATTTCATGTTTTATTTTTGATGTAACTTGATTTCGCAACATTTTGTATTGTGCAAAATCGCCATTTTTATGACACAAGTCTCGTTTAAATAACATAGCTTTTATTTCATCAGTAAACCAGTGTGGTTGATGGTCGCGTTTAATACGCTTAGTTGTTATGGGCGCGTGTTTGGTTAGGGCAAAATTTAAATCTAAAAAAAAACATTAAGTGCTTTGTTTGAGTCATGATATGTTTCAACATTATCAATGCCTAAATGTATAAGTGTATTTTGAAAAGCGTATTCACCGAAGTTTTTAAAACATCTGCATGTTAATTCTTTATGTCCTTCGCCCGTTTTCTTTATTTTATTTGTAAATGATCGAATTACACAAATAGGTTCATGGTCACTAATTGTTAAATTTGCTACAAATGTTTTGATTATATTTTTTTTACAATTGGCATATATATGGTCAATAATTGTTGTGCTACGTTTAGTAATTCTTGTAGGGGCTTTAATAAATTAATAAATGTTATATTTTTGTACTGTATCGTTCCATTTTGTATTTCTAAAGTTGTTATAGTCTCGGTTATAATTGAAATTCATATCACCGAGGACAATGTAATTAATATTTCACAGATCAGAAATTTCAAGTTGCTCCTCATAATCATCTATCCATGTCTGCAATGAACTAGGCGGGCATGATATAATGTAAAATATATCAAGAAGTAAATGATTTATTTTATGAAGTTAGTGGTATAGCAGATACAGATGATCTGCGTTTTCTAGATGACGATTTTTACATTGAAAATGATACATTGCCAGCACACCCACCAGTCAAAAGATTCAAGCCACTGATAAAAAAATGGGCCGACGAAATGATGAAAGGTAAAATTTGAAGATTTTTTCTAGGTCAGGAGGTGTCTTAATTGTGTTGCTGTATCCGTAGTTAAAAAAGTTCAGTTTTATTCCAAAATTAAATAGAGACATCAGAGGATATTTAATTTTATTACACCTTACGTGACCGCTCTGTGTATTTTGTCCATATACCAAAAGTTATATCACAGGGTTATATTCTTTCATATCACCCTTGCGCGGAGCTGAAAATAGAACAGCATTTTTTTTTTCAAAACAAAACAAAATTAAACGATTATGCAGCGTTTACCTACAAAGTGCTGACGTCGATCCACGGCATTTTACAATTAATATCTAGCTACACGCATTTGCATTTCTTCCTTGCATACACATAGCTTAACATGTTTAATTTCAATTTTTAACGTGACCGTGCTACCCAGAAACACGATCAGTTTTCGAAATTGCCATGACTGGTCAAAACGTATCTTTAGATTCATATTTTTTCTCCAAACCCGTATCCGATTATTGGCGTCCACAATTAGTTATAATTGTCATTAATGTAAATGAAGAATAATAGGGGACCTAAAATTGACCCTTGTGGAACGCCACCAGTAATATATTTGAATGAAGACTGATTGCTTTCCATTTTCATACACTGCTCCCTGTTATATAAATATGAATCTATAAGCATAAGGGTGGACTATGAAAAATTATAAAGTCGCAATTTATGAAGAAGGATCTCGTAATCAACCAATTCAAATGCCTTCCTGAAATCTAAAAAACAGAACCGATAATATAACCAAAATCAATTTCTTTAGACCAAGCATCTATGAGCCTGAGAAATGCGTTTTGACAATATTGATGTTCACGAAATCCAGATTGATGGACGTGAAGAAGTTTCCAATGATCTAAGAAGCTCTTTAAACAATTTGCAACATGTCTCTCAAACATATATATGATATAGTAGGTAGAATCGAGAATGGTCTGTAACCTGTGGGATCATCTACATCAGCTCCTTTGCGGATTGGAATAGCATATGCAGTTTTAAGATTGTCTGTAAATTGACCTTTTGATATACTATTGTATATTATTGAGGTAATTGGTATAATAATTTGTTCTCCACATAGCTTAAGTAGTTTGTGGCTTATCCCGTCAATTCCAGGTGCCTTATTTATGTCGAGATTGTCAATTATTGTCCTTACTTCATATGCAGATATATATTCTATATTAAATAATGTGTTTCCAAGTTTTACATCAAGTGGATGTTTTAAATGGTCCTTAAATGAAGAGTTATATTCCATTTTTTTCACAATTTTAGAAACATTAATGAAATGGTCATTAAAAGTATTCAAAATCTCATAAGCGTCATTTATTGAATTGCAAACACGATTTATTACAAGTACGTGAATTTATATTTTTCCACAGGAACTTTTATGATTTATTTTGTGTAAAATATTTTTGTTTTTGTTATAAAATTCAGCTTTATGTTTTGTAATGAGATGTGTAACTTGATTTCTTTTAGCATTATATTCTGTCCACCGTTGAGAGTATTTAAGATGATCACGATCCCTAATTGCCAACTTAATATCATCTGTGAACTAACCAGGAAGAGCTTCAGATTTCACTCTTTTTTCTTTTATTGGTGCATGTTTATCACGTGCAGATTGTATGATATTTAGCAATGTGTTTAACGCTTGATTGGGATCATGAATCATTTCAACAGAAGCTATTTGGGATCGTACAAGCTCTGATTGGTATTCATTGATATCAAATGTTTTAAATTGTCTGTATTTAATTGTAGTGTGTTGTTTGTTTTTATATATTTTAGCATTTATGTGTCGAGTAAAACAAACAGGAAAATGTTCACTTATAGCATAAACAGGGACAAACACTTGTGTTATTCTGTCAGGTCTGTTTGTATACACGTGATTTATTATTGAACAGATGCTTTGGTAACTCTTGTGGGTGTTTTGATCATTTGAGTCAAGTCCTATTCTAAAAGAACAGATGTCCACTTTTTGTTCATCAATATATTAGAATTTGGAATGTATTGCATATTAAAATCTCCAATAATGTAATATCAAGAGTAAGTATTGTCAATTTCACTTAATTGACTTTTGTATGATCGATCCAATCGTGTGTAGAATCAGGTGGGCGATATGTGAAATTTAGTATAAAAGGTTTTGCATTAGTGAAACGTATTTGTATCCATAAACCCTCTAAGTTGTTATTATTAATGTGAATTTTGTTTAAATTGCTAATTATCTTTCAAATATATGAGAATTCCACCACCCTTTTTATTTGTTCTATCTAATCTAATAAAAGTATAGTTTGGTATATTCAAAAGATCATTATCGATATTTTCATGTAAAAATGTTTCACAACATCCGAAAATATCAATATTATTAGATAAAAGTATAAACTTAATTTCATCGAATTTAGGCATTACATGCTGGGTATTCAAGAAAACAACATGAAGACCTCTGTCTTCAAAACAGAAGTAGAGTTATTCTTTACATGAGAACATTACTTCCAGACATTTTCTCACATTGATCAGTAATACATTTTGTATAAGAATTATTACATTTAGCATTATTTTCTGTATACAAAGTTGCTAACAAAGTACATGTTGGCATTTTGCTTGAGTTATTGTCATATTTATAAATACATTGATCAACACATGTGTCTATATATAGAGAGTCACATACACAAGAATGATAACCGCAGCTACAACATGAGTTTGTTAGAATTAGACATGTGTTATGCGTAATCATAGTATACGGGTGGCTGTCTAGGTTACCCTAATTATTAGGAAATCGCCGACACTCCCATTTGTAGTGGTTAGCAGGACCGCATTTCTCACAGCCCCTACGCTAAATACGTTAATCAAACGTTAAAGACGGGATATGCGCGGAATTATATAAAAGCACACAACAAATCATTGTCCCACAATTGAATAAGCTATTTAATCATATTGTAGGCAGTGGATGGGGCATTTGTACGGAACCGTGGTTCGAAAGTATTATATTCCCAATAGTTAGATTTGGCAGAAAACACGATCCGGGCAATTACAGAGTAATTTCATTGATAAATGTCCTGTATACAATTCTCTCCAATAGAGTTAATGACAGTCATTGTGTGCATTTAGATCTAAATACTCATTTGTCGAAAACTTGATTTGTCTTCGAAGTATGGTCCACAAGTATATTTCAAAGCCAGGCTGCTGTTTCTATGTTAATATAAAGTATAGATTAATGCAGATGGTGCAACGTTTATACATCGTTATTTGTCAACCATCATTTTATGCTGATAGTGCAACGTTGATACAACTTCATGTTCAAACCAACGTTTCAGCGTTGACAATATCTACGTTGTTTCAACGTTATCTCAAGTACAAAATTACAGCGTTGATAAACCGGATTTATTCAATCAATGTTGCCGACCAACCTAACCATTTGTTAACTTTTATTCAACGTCATGTGTCTGCTGGGTATCAGTTTCGCACACTCAGGTGAACATATTTCGAACATGGCTCAGCTGATTCTGAGAAATTAAACCATTACAAACACGAAATGTAACAATATATTGTACACGGGCAAATAGAAACGAAATACGTTCACAGCCATATTCCTGCATACTGCCGTGCGTTTGTACACATATGCCATAGCGCACATCTCCTTTAAGATGTACGCAGACATCAAAACGTAATACACAGACACAGTAAAAACAAGGAAGATACGTTCTCGTGAATAAGCGTATGCATATTTACACAGTATATCCGCATGGCTGGATTTTAATTTGTGTTGAACTAACTTTACGCTGTAACTATCACATACTAGTATCGTATGACAGGAAGTCTTGTGATGTTATTTAAACCAGGTACCAAGCAGGTAATCACAAGTGTCATATTTTGGGAACATAATGCCTATGGAATGTTACCGTTGATGGAATACCCCACATACATCATTTTATCACTTAATTCTCTGCTAACTGAACGAGGAAAACAAAAGTGGTGCAAGATATTCGACGCGTTTTGAAGTGTACGTATATGGTTATACAATTCAGTAACGTTTATAAAATATCATATAACTGTCAGTTAAACCATGACATATTCGTTCTTAAACAACAGAAAAAAAAGACTAGTAATAGTGAAAGTAGTAGAAGCTGCATACACTTTTGTAATACTTTACGTTTTATTGTTGTTGTAGCATGTCAAGTCTATATGCATAAAGCTGCGCGCATAATGAAGTTATACAATTGCATCGATTTATTTAAGAATTGAAACGCTCTTTTCGGCGCTACATCGATGTTTGAAGGACAGTATTTTGGTATCTAATTTGCATAAAGCCGAATGCTTTATGTACAAATTAGATACAAAAAAACTGACCTTCATACATCGATGAAGTACCGAAAAGAGCGTTCAATTCTTATAATAATATTATAATTACAATTGTGTGTATACTTTAAATTTTCACCTTAAAAGAGTAAAATAATTTGGGATTTATTTTTTGCAATTCGCGCATCAATACATTGAAGTATGATTCGTAGGCTCCGCCCCTTGCACTGCAGTAGCGTTGTGCAGTAGCGTTGTGTACATGTCGCAACACAGCGGTATCTTAAATAATACAGCTCTAGTGATAAAATTAACTCTTTATTTACTTTTGATTTGGTTGATATTTCTTAAGAGCAATTTTTTCATCAAGGTGTTTTGTATCCATAATATACATGTAGCAAGAGCCGGAAATATTGAAACGCGTTCCAGTTTAGATTGACGACTGAAGGCTAAACCAGCCTAAAGTTGTTTTCAGATAGTTGCAATTTTGTAAATCCCTTATACATGTGTGGACCGTACTTAAGGCGTAAAATATATTTAAATAATTAATGTTTATTTTTTTTGAACGCAATGTTTCATGTGTATGTTTTATTTATTTCTTAAACGTTAGGCCCTCGATGTTAGTCAATGTTTACACCCATTATGGCATGCATTTTAAAACCGTGGGTTGAGCAAATATGCCAACACCACATCTTTTTGCACGTCGTGATGAAACATCGTGTGTAAGAAATTCGGCAAAAGATAACAAACAGTGTGGATTTAAAATCAAGACGAGATAAAGGTAATCGACTTTTATTATTTTACTACTGATCAAAATATCAAATCTATGGAATTGTGTGTTATCGGCTGAAAATACATACTGTACAGTTTCTTTACCTGTGTGACACAAATTGAAAAGGTCAAGTGTTATGCACCTTATTTGCATAGAACTATAAACAAGAACATTTTGTTTGAGTCAAAGCTACTAGTAAATGACAATTCTTTTTTTTTTTTAACTTTTCCTTCAGCTGCTGATGAAACTCCTGGCCCTGAGTGATAGAATTAGTAACGATTTACCACAATAACGATTCGACACATAACGATTCGCCACAGTTTACTGTCGATTCGCTAGAGGGTGATAACTATTCGCCACTGAGTGTTATAACGATTCGCCTCAAACTGGATGTACAAGATATACTTCGCCCTGTCGGGCACTGTGAATTAATAAATGTTCGAGAAAATGAACAGGCGAATTGTGTACAAATCATCCTTGGCTTATGCTTAATTGACCAACATGAGCCTACTTCGAGGAGTGTTTTGAGCTTCGCAGCTAGCGAGTCATTTGCGTACTTGAAAATGGGATGTTTACAATGATAAATGGGACACACAGCTCTCCGAAGTGACAACTGAATGAGGTCGCACAATTTCTGAGGTGTTCTTGTGGTATTCTTTGCCCTAATTTGTAAAATTTTGTATTTGTATGTTTGTGTTTGTTAATTTTCATTTGTTTTCCTTTTTTGATAACTTTAAACTTAAATATAAATATTGAAGAGGGTATGTACGATCTCATTAAATGTTCATTGAAAACTATGAAAGTAAAATAAAACCTATAAAACACTGATACATAACGAACTAGAATAAAATTGCAGAAGAAAATATATTCGAAAATCCTCGAAATACTTTAAAATACGTTTTCATCTTCCAGTTTTCATCTGGTGTCGGCATTGCTAGCTTTAGAGCAGCTATACGTTGCTGACGTACTTTCGTTGAAATGTAAAACTGTTAACCACAAAGACGTCGGTGTTAGAGGAAACGGTGTACACTCCGACACCTGTAAGCTCAACGGAGCATCCGATTATCAGAGTCCCTGAACACTCTCCGATTAACGTTTGATCCTTTGTACATGTTATTAATTTCGGTTCATCTGACCAACTGTAATTAAACAGCAGCACCACATTCCGTGTCCCAAATGCAGCATATTGATTGTTGCAGACAGCTGAAAGTTATAATTGTCTTTTAACAGAAAATTACAGGTAAACACATGGAAAAAAAAATACACAATGTTTATCATATGATATAAGCATTTGTTTGTACAACAAACATGTGTTACCTTCAGCTCTATATTTGTACAAGATAGCAAATTAAACCGTACACAATCATTGTTTGCTACACTGCGTTTGTTGATTATATAAAGAAGCACACATAACGCTCAAGTATATTGATCGAACATCAATGCTCGCTGTGTATTGGTCAATATGCGATTGCAAAGTTGATTCACCAATATGATACGGGTTGTTTAAATATGAAGAAACTAACCTGTAAGAAAAACTACCCAATGAAGTCGTGATTTAAACTAAAATGTCATATCCAAGATAATAAAGAATGTTCGTTGTATATATAATCCCACCTATATTCAGTTTAATTTTTTCGTTGGGAGATTCTTTTTTATGGCATAGACAAAAAAAAATTGGACAAAGATATAATATTGAATATTTATTTTGAAGAGTATTCACAAGCTTTTTATTAAATTTGGCATTTTGACGTATTTTGGACTTCATGTGGCCCAGTTTCGAACTCGTCCGAGATATCATTGGAACAAATTTTGCCTGTATAGTGTTCACAAACGTTTTGTTCAATTTGGCCTAATGACCTAGTTTTTGACACCACGTGATCCAGTTTCGAACTCTTCCGAGATATCATTGAAACAAATGTTCTGAGCGCGTTTCATGAAGATTGGTTAAACAATGTGACTGTAATAGTGTGGCCTAGTTTTTGACCCCATATGACCCAGTTTCAAACTCGTTTGGCATATTACTAGAACACATGGTATGGGCAAGTTTCATGAAGACTGGGTAATAAATGCGGTCTCTAGAGTGTTCACAATGTTCACAACGAACGACAAACGACGCACGACACACGACGGACAAAAGACGATTACAAAAGCTCACCATGAGCAAAATGGGTGTGTTTACTAAATGTATATCGACGTTTAAAACATTGTACTTATTTTACCTCACCTAAGCACACATTTTAGAATTTTACTTTTCGTTCTGTATTGAAATTATTCTGGATTACCTGCCCATGTCACTACGTTAATAGGTCAGGCACGAACGAGAAATCCGCGTACTTACAACAACAACAAAACGATATAAGTTTATGAATAAAAGTTTATAAACTAAGAGTCTATTTAAAGACCACAAATTATTTGTGTGGATAGAGGTAAATAGATTTTAATACACTCTTATGATTTGTGCTTTCAACCGTGTATATTTAGTTAATGGACACTTAAGTAAGTGAATAGTATTTCGGATAACTTCATCATCTAAAATTTCGGATGAAATGTATGACAATAATTTATCATATTTTATGTCGGTATGTTAAAGTTTCATTTATGATATTTTAGTTTGCACATGGTGATACACATCTAAGTTGTTAAAATTTCGTTATTTATGATTAAATTGTTGTAAACAATATAATTACTTTTAGTAATGTTTGGAACAAGATATCTTTTCTAATTCATTTATATTATTATTATGTATGGATATTTGTTTGAACACGACATAATAATATATGAAAAGAATACATTTCATTGACATAAAAGTGTAATTCAAAAATAATATTTTGTTTTATATTTGTTTTTCAGGTGGTTAATGAACGTTACGAAATTATCTGCCTGGTTTTCAACACACAACGGATCAGAATAGATCGGAAACTGACCATTCATATGGTGTTAATATTATGGATTACCCGCCCTATCACTCTGTTAACTGACAACTGCCCTATTTGATTCAGAGTTAGAGAGAGAATGGCCGTAGAAATAATTTCATGACTAATCCCCACAAAAGTTGTGTTGCTTGGCTGGGAATCGAACCCTAGATTCCCGGATTTTTAATCCAGCGCTCTACCAACTGTGCCTGCCGGCCCGGCTTATTGCTGAACTGTTTTGTAATATAAGTCTGTGCATCCTAAAAACATGTTATATTATGGAAGTGATGATACTGTTTATCGCAAAGAAACATGATTGAACATACTTTATTCAACAATTTTGGGCATAGGCAATTATCCAAAAATGTATGTTCAAAACTTGAAAAAGTAAATGGTCTATAAGCATTATTTTCATCACTTAACATATTGTAGAGACATTATACAGGGCTCTTTGCCTAGATCCGTAAAATTGGGAATGTGAGCGTCAATTTACCTGAAATTGGGAAAAAAATTATAATTGTTTGATTACTTAAATTTGAAGAATTTATTGTAAATATAACATAAAATAGAATATTCTGTAAACACACGAATCAGTAAAATGGTTATTACAACTTTAACAGTCTTTAATTCTACATTTAACACCTCTCATTTCCAATCATCTGAAAGTCAAACCATCAGTTGGGAATTTTAGGACTGGATTTGGGAAAAAAAGATACTTTTTTGCCCTTGGGAACATGACCCATTTACGGCGATAAAACCAGCTTGAAAAAAAGCCCTTCATCATAATACAGTGTCTGATTTACTGCATAAGAATAATTGTTACCTTCATTTTATGGATTTGAAAAATGTTTATCCATATGTTGTATAGAATTACAAACATTGTACATTATATTCTGAATATATGTATTGTTGATGAAAATTAATACTGATTTTTGAGGTGTATCTGTCTTCATAGTATGTCAAGTTTTCATAATCTTTGTATAAACTTTCAAGTACACATGAGTTACTGCATATCTCACAATAAAAAAGTAGGTTTGTCAGATTTTTTTCAAATGAGTTGTAAGCAAAGACATAATGACATGTGGTCAGGATTAACTTCTTAATTTCATATTAAGGAATATTCTAGTAGTATGCTCAGTTATCTAATTAAATATTTACACAAGAAAAATTAAATAACACATTTACTTCCAAAAAAATTACATAGCTATTATACAAATAATATATTTATTATTTAAACCAAAGTTGACTATTATATTAGTGTGAAATTAGTTTTGTCAAATGTGAAGTTTAAACAATCTTAACAAGCTAATTAATTGTATGATACTGATTGTATTTATTGATATGCATATCTGTTGTTAAAAACATATAATTTGAGGCAATGCAAGAACATCCAAAAAGATCATTTCTATACAAATGTATGTCTACTGTAGAACTAACATCTGATGTGCAAATCTGTTGGTGTTGTTGTTGCTTTTTTAGATTAAGAACTGAGCCTTTAAGAGCAAATACATGTACCCGTTTAAAGGATTGTCATTTCCATTTTATAAACAGAGCAATTTTTTTAAACATTATGTCATTCTTTTGTTGCACAAAGAAGTTACATTGACAAAGGAAGTATCTGTGTTACATAATTGAATTCTGAACCAATGTCAAGAGGTACAGTAAAACACACATGCGTTAGATTGTTGATTCAATTTCTCAAATAATCTCAAACCAGTAAAATAAAAAACATGCATTGCGTGCCCAATTACGCTGAAATGTATTCAGGTGGATTCAAGCAACACAGCAATTATTGGGATAGTAAACTTGTATAACATATGTTCATGATTAATACATGTATTAACACTAATAACTTCAAATAATTGTGCGATGTTTCATTGAGCATATTAGGTTTACATTATTAAATAATATTGTTTTACCATTATGGCCAATATATAATTTTGTGCAACACTGACAGTCATTAATCCGAAACCCCATGTCCGAAATAGGTTTTTCTCTGTTTTAGCATTAACGTGTCGCGCATGCACAACAATCTTTATTCTGTGTTATCTAACATAATTTTGCTTCAACTAAGTCGTGCGATTTATAGAAGGACTTTTTTTTATCAAAATTGCATAACTGAGATAAACCATCACAGCCGACATTGTTTTGGTTTGTGCCAGTCTTACTATTATAGCACGAACCGGGAAACAGGCTATATTGAAATCAACATGTGTATTAATACAGCGTGGTAATTCACATTGTAATGCACATAAAACAGTCAATTTATATAACTCAAACATATAGGAACAACATGCATAACCATTCATATCCGTCGACATACAATGAATGTAAATTTCTTGGACAAAATTAAATTCGTGGTTTTCAAACTAATCAACAAATCATTGTACATTAATAGCATCTGTCGTGAATCATCGGTCGGAATATGTTTGTTACAGGTGACAGTCGTGTCGTCGTGTCACCACAGGAGGTGGTCCTTTCAATCATTGTATCAATTAAACAATAGTTCCCAGAGCATTTTTCTGCCCGGATTATAATTTGTTGAATATGCAATTCGACAAAGGCCCGTAAGGAAATTAAAGGCGAAAGCTCTCTTGCATGTTTACATCAATTACAATTACCTTTTTCCATTGAAATGTAAAAAAAGTTCGTAAAAGCTATTATTATGTTGATGATCATTATTATTATTTTTATTATTACTATTATTAATAGTAGTAGTAGTAGTAGTAGTAGTAGTAGTAGTAGTAGTAATAGTAGAAGTAGTAGTAGTAGTAGTAGTAATAGTAGTAGTAGTAGTAGTAGTAGTAGTAGCAGTAATAGTAGTAGTAGTCGTAGTAGTAGTAGTAGTAGAAGTATCAGTAGTAGTAGCGGTAGTGGTAGTGGTAGTAGTAGTAGCAGTTGTAGTAGTAGTAGTGTAGTAGTAGTAGTAGTAGTAGTAGTAGTAGTAGTAGTAGTAGTAGTAGGTAGTTTTAGTTTTAGTAGTAGTAGGTAGTTTTAATTGAAGTAGGATTATTTAGTAGTAGTATTATTAATAATATTATTTTTTATAATAATTTCTACTACTTATCTCTTTTCAAAACTTCCCTAGCTTTATATGTTCCTGCCTTTGTCTGTGTTTGTTTTGAAAATAAACGAAAATATCATACCAGATAAAAATAAAAACAAAACACTGCATCACACAATTTATAAAAAATATTATTATTATTGTATTTTAATAAATATTTGGTAGTATTTTTTTTTTTTTAATTATATGTTAATGTCCTATTCGATGTTCTTGAAATATAATTTATTACTATCCATTAATTTGTTGTTGTTGTGTTTTGTTATTAGGCACTTAAAACTTGCAAATACGTGCAGATGTAGATGGTGTGTTTGTCAACAACACACTAGTATTGACATGTTATACGTCATCAAGTGTTAATAAGGTTATATGGCATAAATTAGCCAAAGGTTCCAGTGTTGAAAATGGCGACGTGTTTGTAAGCAACATCTGTCTTGCTACAAGTTCATCTGATACATTGGAATGCTATTGTAATTCTTCAACTCTCTACACGTGTGCTATCAAAGCCGTTAGTGTGCAAAATGATGGTGAAAGGTGGCGTTGTTCCGCTGTAATCGATGGCGTGACCACGTACAGCAACAACTACACAATCACTCTCCTTAGTAAGTTTATGAATGTACTATAGTCACTATAGAAATGTATGTAAGTTTGACGATAATTATGCATTGAACATAAATTGATATATGTACAATTCTTCTCAGTTTATATCTACACATTAATAACATGATTTAATATACAGGTTTGTATTCACTTTTTAAAGAAGAAAATACTTCGAATGTCCAAATAAACCATTAGTTTTGACAGCCATTTGCCATAACGGAACATTTGCCAAATGTGTTTTTAAACATCATGAAGTGGAATGTCAAATTCAAGATTATGCTAACGGTGCTAACGATTATGCTTTCCGAGTAGATAGGAATTCACGTTCGATAAATACAAGGAATTTTAAGTCGAAATCTAGGTTACAGCATAAGAAGTGTTTATACGAGTTAACATTTCCCTATGAAGTCTATTGTGTAGAGTAATCCAATAAGCAAGTATACATTTGTTTTATTTCAGTAAAACTCAGCAATCTGACATTGCTCCCACGACTTGTCTCTATATACAATGCCACTTCAACATTCACATGCATCACTTCACAGAGCAGTCCAGCGGCAAGTATTCACTGGTTCGAAGATGGTTTGGACATCACTGACCAAGCAAGTTATGTATACAGTTCTTATGTGGCTACAAGTGCTGTCAGCTATAACCCAACATCACACAACAACAGGAATTTGTCGTGCCTGGCATCATATATATACAAGAACATATCCATAAACATAATTAATGGAGCGGATTTACAAATCCAATGTAAGTAGCAAGTATTGCTGTTGTCTTAATCAGCGAAGATGGAACCATGTATACAGGAAGCAAATTGTACACATTAAAATACTGTCACAATAGATTAAGAGCTCAACAATTGCAACGTTCACAGCTATTACTAGTGTCCGCCTGTATCATATATAATGTTTGCTTAAGAAGACAATAAGGAATCACGCCTTTACATATCGCGCTAGTTCTACTTAATTTAATAATTATCCCATTAATTGTATAATGTAATTGTTGAAAAGAAAATGCATAATTAATATACAATATACAAGTATTTTCGACATTAACGCAAATCTTCATAATCACATATACCATTTATATTTTGAAAAGACACGTCTTATACATTTACATTGTATATATTTATTTAGACCCTGTTTCCAAACCGATCTTTGCTATGAATAACAAAAACGTCTCCGAATCGGTTTGTATGCCAGAAAATGTTACCGTGACGTTGAATTGTTCCGCTTCCGGATATCCGCCTCCGACTTATCGCTGGAGCTACCCAGGAGGCGACGCGACTGGTGACGTTGTGAGGTTGAAGTTAGATCGTTTAATCAATGCACAATCAATTATATGTGTGGCGACTAACGCGTATTATTCACTGAATTGATCGACTGATAAAGTACACAAGTATAGTGCTAACCTTTTCTAAATTGTCGTTATATTTATGAAACATTATGCAAAATGTAAGTTAAATTACCGCATGATATATGAAATTTCATGCATAAGTGAATTGTATTATTGAGTGATAAAGGAACTATTATGCATTACTGAATTGAAATTATCGGTGAAATATGAAATTTAATGCATAACTGAATTGAATTATTGGGTGATATATGAAATACCATGCATAAATAATTGAAGTTTTGGTGACAAATGAAACATTATGCATAGCATAAACGTATCTTTGGCTTATAAATGAAGTTTTATACATCATATACTTGCATCGGAACAGGTGTTTTATCTTAATTATATTATGTTAAAATCCTTGAATTGTATTGATTGTATTTAAGTTTGATGTATGCTGGTAATCCGGATATGAAATGTTTAAATTCGATAAGTATGGTCCGAATAAATTAAAGCATTTAACTTGAATTGTATTTCAACTGCCAAAAGATGATTTCTATATAGTGAACAGTTGCACGCATGACGTTTATACTGACAGTTTAATAACATACTCAGAAACGCTAGGTTCTTTTAAAATTCAGTAAATATTAATACGTAAGTATGTATATCGTAAAACGTATTGGAACAGTGCCATTTGATTTCTGTTAACATTGATGTTCGATCCTAATGTAATAAAACATATTATGTTTGTGTTACTGTTACTTTCCATTGCGTATCTGTCTAATTAAAGACAATAAATAATAAAGCAATCTTAAACATATAATGATTTATATTTCCAAAGACAACCGACTATTAATATAGTATGTGTTATAATGCTATGGGATTCCAAATGTTTGGTTTCAATTCCATAGAGGTTTTGTTTCAATTGCAGAGAGGTTTTGTAAAGATAAAACACGCATGACACCTTTACGTTGAGAAAGACGCACTATGAAAACATTAGTGGAACAAAATGTTTGTGTACACATTAGCACTTCGCATTAAAGCAACCATATTCAAACGTTAAATAACGCGGATTAAGTTTGTCAGTGTTAGGACATTTTTTTTCGAGAAATCTTTTGCTAAATTTCATCTGTCTGATTTCCAGACTCCCTTACATGCATTTTTGTTTTCAAATCCAGCACCAGTCACAAAGACACTTCTAACGTTTGAGCCAAAGCATATTCGATTAGCCTATAAATAATTTCGTGCAAGAAATTTAAACATTCCGCATACAACGACAATATACACTTTGTACTTGATATGACTTAAATATGATACTTGAAAAGCGCACATATTTAGTGCGCCAGCCCATTTATGTAAACGTGTTCAAACTACATTGCAAACATGTTGACTATGTGTAATGAGTGCACTAAATGAATGTTGACGTTTATTTTTAAGACAACACACTTGAGAGCCAATTTAAATATGTTCATATTACGCAGTACGCAGTGTGCGCATATGTTTGGCAGAAAAAAAATATACATCAACATTAAAATATTAACTGGATATTACATGTAAATACCAAACAACATAATCATTTAGGATCGCTATTATATTTTGTTTTTTAAACCTCTGAAGTGGAAGTAAGCCATTTCGATGTTTTACTTTATTACATTTTTTCGTGTCGACACTTGTGACACGTGAAGCCCTACTCCATTTCGTGTATAAAACCTAACAGTTACAAAATGATTCAAAGCATATTCATGATCTAACAGTTTATTTTCACCTTTAGTTCATTTAGGACTGCAGCCGTAAAATGGTGACATATTATGACAGCCCACATTTGGACAGAAATAGTACACACACGTTAAACACTAAATCATTGCAATAATACATATAAATATAACATGATTTAAACACATCTCTGTATTTCGTTGACGTTTAATGTCTTACGTTTACTGTAACGTGCTCCGTTTTGTTCATATTCCCGAGTCGATGTTTTTTCAAAACAGACATTATAAAACAATGGACATCCATTGCCAGAAGATACCACCTGCTGTGAAAAGTATTATAATTCACTAAATGAGAATCTTTCGGTGATAAATACTGAGATAACAACATTAGCAAATGCATGAATTTAAATATTTCAAATACAATGGCATAATGATGCAAATATATAATACATCACGGATGTCAATCAAATAATACTGATACAATAAGTATGCATATAGATATTTAATAAAACAGCTGGTTTAAACGGAGCATGTTTAAATTACGATGTTAACACACTGATAGAGAGCACTTAATACATGCGAAAGTTTAACATTATCAATTCAAACAGGGCCCGTATCTACGAACATCCTGTGTTTTATTTAAGTAAAAAAATTCATAAGGCAAGATTTTTCATTAAATCTGTATCCACAAAACACCTTAAGAAAAATCGTGGGAAAGTTTTTTTCTTATGTTTATTTGTTTTGCTAAGTAAAAAATAAATCGCTTAAGGGGAATATTTAAGTCCGTTGTCAAGCACGGTCGGAGTTTCCCGTGTAAAAAATAGCATCTCGATGACGTCACAACACATATCGCGATAGTTGAAGACGCACCAAAAAGGCGGATAATGTTTGCTAAAGAATAGTTATAAGGAGTTGCTTTTATGTTTAACAACGTATTCAATTCAAACGAAATAAATATTTTGAACAAATAATGGGGATTACTTCTATTATATGCATTTGATAGTTGTGAATTTAATTAGCATTAAATGACAGGTTATATTTGTCATTCCCACGGTCGGCGTTAGGATTTTTTTTGTGAATCTTAAAATAGCACCCAGACTCTTGATGCGTTAAGTTCCCCAGATGTTGTTAGTCCCGAGCGAGGCGATGAACAACAATTAAAGTAAGTTTAAATACAATTGGATACACGTAGTCGTTGAATAATGGTCAGCTTTTATATCAAACAGTTACCATCCACTGCTAGCTTTAAATGTATTTATGATTAAAGTACATATTGCAAGTGAAAGTGCGTTCAGCTCTCCGAAATTCAGTTTTCTAAAAATAGCGTGTGCATAGGTGTTATTATGTAAACTGTAGTCAGCACAGTCACGAAATTCAAACGCACATACGTTTTCGCAAGCAATTTAAGATGATTAAACTCATAGATGAGAGTTAAACTGTAAAACAACAAAAGATGTACTGTTAGGAGTGTTCTGAAATTGAACACTTATATACAGTGGTGTCTATATTAATTATTCGGACTATTCGGATTATAAGAATTTGAAGAAATCAAGATGGCGGATAATTTCACGCTGAACATTACTTACTAGAACATACATTTGATACTAAAATACTTAAGAGTGGTTACTGAATATAAAAACTTAATACACACACAGCAATAGTATTATGTGCTTAATGAACACAAGTTAATACTTAAGGGTACAATGGATTGTTGTTATATTTTGGAATTGGAGAACGGGTAATACAACAATTATGTAAACAAAGGGAGACTACTATTCATAGCAACAGTAAACAAGTGCACGTGTAATATGCAGACATGAATACAGTGCAAAGGACAAAATAAATACTTTTAATGCTAAAATTAAATTTGGACCAAGATGACGAGCTTTTACCCGCAAGGCAGTGTCTGTTTTAGTCTCCTTGGCTCAATACGTCTGAGGAAAATCAAAGAGAAAATAAGAGGAAAGACACTTCAATATGTCAGAGAGGTATTCTTAACATTCGGAGTTAATAATTGTCACGACTTTTCTTTTTTGGATATACAATATGTTAACTTGTTCAATACTACTGGTAACATTTTTCAGGGAAAATACAATTACAAGCTTGGACGGATTGTGTATTTGTCCAGGACTGCAGTGAGCAGGCAAACGATATGCAATAATAAATACAAGAATGGACGTATCTTACCACCGTTGATTGAAAACACAGAACATAGTTGTAATTAAACATGTTCTTTACAAATTACTTAGGTGGATATAAAGGCCCTTAATCTAAACACGTAAGATTCGTTTTAGTGGTGGTGCTGTATTCGTAGCAATAGAAACGTGATTAATAGACTGTCCATTACGCTGGCATTGCTAGTATACGATGCCATCAAAGGAGGTTTCGTTTTACATTAAACACTTACTCAGCACATCGATAAGCAGTGTTCTGTAAGCTATGATTGTCCCATATCCGTGGGAGACATTGCAGTATATTCTGGCTCCGTGGTACTCAGTGGTAGCGGTAAATGTAAGACTGCTCGTCGTCCTATCTCCAACCGTAAAACTGCTGCTGTGTCCAGTAAGCTCCACATCGTCCGTGTAGTCACAATTATGTTATCTCAGTACCAGGTGATGATGGGTACTTGATGTCCCACTGATGATACACAGCGTATGAAACTGATTGCCACGCTGGGTAGGACGGAAATTGTTAGTAGTGCCGGAGTCAAGGTTTCATAGATCACTGGAACTAATACAATATGTAAAATTGTGACACCAAACTTAAACCAAACAAATTATGCACATATTGATATCATTTAATCATTTAACTGTATACCCTTTCTGTATCACTGTTATAATTATATTGTTTTTATAAACTGCCAAACACGTATTCAATGCGTTTGTTGAAGAACAAAGAATAAAATAATGTGCACTCATAGTCACGAGGACACAGATGTACATGTAAGCAATACATACACAAATTGTCATGATAAATGTCGCATCGAAACAATCATACATGCATAAATTTAATATCAAATTGTATTGATGTTAATTCATTAGGTAGCTGTTCAGCTTGTTTTAAGTAATCAAATATATAATATTGACATATATAACTTGCAGAACAAATATTTAGCAACATATAACGGGCGTCCGAAATTAAGTTTTACATCAGTATAATCTTTCGTAAATGAACGCCCTAGTTGTACAGTTGTGTTATAAAATAATGTCTATAAATGAATGATCAGTTTTGACAATTATAAACTATCGTATAATTATATGTATTTATTTTCTTCAGTACATGCAAGATAAATTCCAAATCAAAATGAAGCCAATAACATCATGATTTTGTTTCATTAAGAACCGTATATGTGATACATTCCGTATGGTAACCATAATTGTCGGAGTAGTTCGTGGTGAATGTATGATATTGACTTCGTCAGACGGTCTTTGTACGCATAGGATATTACTCGAGAATTTCTTCATACATAAGACGACCGACTTGCGATGTCATTATTTGATTTACATACCGAGCAACGCCAAGAATGCATCTTAACTGAATTTATAAAACGGAGCAAAAAACATAATTCATACCTTACTAAAACATACAGAAATGTAGATTTAATTTAGTTCATACTGGTGGATCATAAATAGCTAATGCATGTATGAAAGAACATTAAACTTGAATTTCAACGACAATGAGCGTGTTTGTATTTATTTATAATTGCAAGTTCAATATACATGCATCCTTGAGTTTAATTTTGCTTGTATTAAAAATGTGTATAATAGTTAGTGTATTTATTATATAGACATGAAATATTGTTACACATTTAAAAATACGAACAGGTGCAGTGTAATAAATTGAAGAGAATGTGCTATAATTGTTGTTTAAATTTATCGAACAATACATGAACAAGAGGCTTATTGCGGTATATTATCAACATCAACGACCCATCCATGACTATTGATATGCGCATCAATATATGCGCATCAATATTGACATAGAGAGTCGTTATCCATACAATTTGTTTGGCATAGGGGAGCTAACTGATTATAAAATGAGCACGTGTCATACTGATGTATTAGTATAGAGAGATAGAATTTAACAGACTTACATAATGCAATAAATATTTGACAAAATGTGTATGTATTGCGATTTGTGCAACAGTAGTATGCCATTTACCTGTTAATGCTAGTGTTATTTCATTGCTGTATGTTGCTTGAAAATTCATGGCAACTGAGCACGTCCACTTGTCACCGTTATTGATTGTGCTGAATGGATTTAGTGTGCACGTAAATGTCGTCGCTCCGCTGCACCCACAGTTCGAAAACTCATCCGGTAGCGTCGCAGGAATTGAGGTGCAAATGTTGCCAACGAATCCGATTGAGAAAATATTTAGAAACGCACTATCACCTGTTGGTTGGCGCCACCATGCCAGATATATCTGAGTTGAGTGGGTGCATGTTAATTGAACAGCTTCGTTGACTATCACCGATGTTGAATTGGATGTTAATACAGGAGCTTCTGCGCCTTTAGTGTAAATATTAGGATTATACGTTAGTACATTTGAAAACGCTAATATCAATACACCAACTACCGATAAAACAAATGTATATCGAAGAGAAACATGTGTTTAAGGTATTCAACCCATAATTAGCTCGTTAGTTTCCGTGTAGTTTCGACGAAAGCCGTTGCCGTCCGTACTTTACCGTTCGCATTCGAAATACATACAAAACTTCGTTAAAAATTATATATTTCTTTAGCTACACCGTAGTATTTGTTTCAGATTTTAAAATCGTCGCTTTTAAAAGCAAATTAGATATCAAATAACTATTAAAATGTAACGAGTATAATGGTTACGCATGCGCAAATAAATTCCTTGTTTGTTACATATAAAATATTCAAAATGTGATCTCACTTTTCACCATGACCAAGCTAATTTCCAATATATCACCATACATTGTTGTAAAGATGAGGACATAACCTTTTGAAAAAACAGCATGTCAAAAAATTCTATATGTTGTAACTCAAAATATTTACCTTAAAAAAAACACACCGGTTTTGATGGGCATGGAGGCTGCCATTTTGCGCGTGGCTATATGGGCCAAAAGTTATGAAGCTGGCAACCACTAGAAACAAAGTAGTGCACAAAACAGACTTTTTTCTTATTGCTTACATATATACTTTTAAAATTATACCAAAACGTATCATTTAAACTGTATTTTACAAATTATATGCATCCTGCACTCAGCCACATGTGATTATTATCTAACTGTGACTTCCGTGTTGGGGTAATTAGACATAATTAAAACAAAAGTGGAATCAGAGTTTGTTCCCTTTGGAAATCATAATCATTTGAACGCGTATTGAATTTTATTTGCATATGACAGCGTTTACTTACCTTGATATAAATCATTCTGACTGACGAAAACGTAATAAAAGAGGTAGATTTTCAAGAGAAAAAGACACAGTAACAAAGTACATTGTGTCGGCTATGATCAGCTGCCATGATATGTGACAGTGTGGTTGGTAAATTACCGAGAAGCATATTAGTTTGACAGTTTATATCTATGTGAAATGTTGTAACATGGACTAATGAGATGTCAATACTTTTCTCTATTGGAAAACTGACAAAAAAACCAAGTGAATTGGCAAGCCTAATACCAAGCAGAGTACGGGTTAGTATCAGTTCATTATCTAATTGTAAAGCCATGACAACTCGTGAATGGTCGTGTAAATATACTTAATAAAAATGTTTGATTTTTATTTATACACGGAACATAAAGTTTGGAAATATAATAAGATGAAGTACTAGTATTAGTTTTCAAGCTTATTTAACAAAGTTCTATGTTTTGAAATAATCATATAATTATGTTACAATTTCCATATTGAAAATGCTATCAATTTTGCTTTGTCATTCTGTTTAAGTGTTATAACATAACCTTATAAGTCGGTTACTAAAACATCTGTAAAAATTCAACATTTGGCATTAAATTTTGCTCAACTGACATCGGTGCCATATCAGACAATACTTTAAGCAATGATTGTTGTGTAAATTAATATCAGTCTGTAAGTAGAATCTACTGTTAAACTGTGTACTGAAAACTTATTTTCAGTGATGCTGCTGTTCAGGAAAGCAAACACACATCCAGTACGATGGGCGACATATTAGATGGCGACCAGGCTGTTAGTGTTCAACCAGAGGCATCGCTAGTAGCAGTCGCATTCCCATATTCATCAACAGCTGGGCGCACCCAGCTGATGTTCAAAAATGAGAAGGCCAGAAACATTGATTCTATGGGTCTTCTTGCCAAGTTGCCTATACTGACGTGATAAAAATACTACAGCAGAGGACATCGCTGGCTCCGGTTTATGTACAATCGAAACATTCAACTGTGAAGGCGCGGACAGTTTATTTAGTATTTAACATGTAAATATAATGGATGGGAAACCCTATATTACAGTTGCAAAAAGGACGTTAGAAACTTTTGTAACACAAATTAGCGGATTGTTTTAAAAACATTCATTTTTTAACACAGTAACATTCATGATTGACATGGCCTGGAAAGTTAAAAATTTGTAGATGAAAATGTGTTCATGCAGCACATATTGGTTCTGTCTGTTATGTTTTATTTATTTCATTTATAAAATGTAGTAATTGTAAATTTAGTTAATTCAGCTCTTTTGTTTATATTCTAGATTATGTGTTTATACTTTTTGATTAAATATTGTTTATAATAGAATATACAATGATGAAATAAAGTTTAATTTTAATGTTTTATCTTCAACATTTATGGAACTAATTTTATATATTGCTTGTATGTTGTATCTAAGAACTTTTTAAAGTTTTATACGACAATCTTTCTTAGGTTCTCAATAATTATTTAAAAATATTTAAAAAAAGGTATCTCTGAAAAATAAATCCAGCTTAATTTTTTATGGGGGTAGTGTTAAAAACTGTTTTAATTTTTCAAATTTGCACGGTAAAGTTTATTTGTGTTGCCTTTATTGTGTGGCTTATTGTCCAAGAATAAAATATATTATGGTTTAGATTCAGAGCATGCATAAAATAAGCAAGTTTATCATATTTTGTTTATGGCTTTCAAAAAATAGAACAGGAAAATTCTCATTGATCATAAATATAATTAGCAATATGAGTACATATTACTTCCATATAAATTGATTCAAGAATAATTGTTGATATTTTCATAATATGTGTTCAATATAAGATTCATAAATGTTTATTTATATGAAGTTTATGAAATATTAATAAAGTATTTCACTTGTAAAGATGCCTATAGCTTTTCAGTTTTTAATGTGTTTAGCAAAAGAGGAGGTATGGTAATTAAAAAACTATTTCTGACAAACCAAACGGTAAAATCTCCCAAAATTTTGCAGAATAGTCCAGATATGAACGCCCTTCAAGAAAATAATATGATTTGTGGTGTTCTAGACATTGAGTATTATGGGTTGAATACCTTAAATATACCTGCAACGATAAAATAATGCTGATGTAATAGGAATATTTACGTCGAAATTGCCAAGTTTTACAACCTACGGCTATCCTGAACCTTTAGTAATATTGTTTTCTCATATAGGATAAGTTCATTGATTGCATTTGCCGAATACGGGTGTATGACAACGATATGAACGACATTTCGCTTGTGATCCAAATAAACTGGGATTGGAGTGTGTAATTAATATGTAAGTAAAACACATATAAAACATGAATGCATAATGTTGTTATGTAACATGTCATCAATATAAACATCGAAATAAAATAGTAATATACAACGGCGTGTACATCAAACTAATATAAAAGTATATCTTTAACATTCGAGGCATGCTTAAGAGTTGTCCCAGAATAGCGTATAATTGATATCTAGATAATGCGATTATACAGGAATCATTAAAATCATGTTTGTTTTACTTACAGCAATGCAATGCATCTTACTACTCCTGTCAAAATAGTATGTATGTACCATCAAAACGAATGAAGTTATATACCTTTTGGAACATAATATGCAGCGATGCGGTCTACACAACGTTAGTATAAAGCACGTTTTTACGTTATACGCATATTAATTCTCAAAACATTGTCCATAGTACTGGATACATTTGCTGTCAGCCATCTTTTTCAAAGTCGCGCGTGCGAAAGATCGGCGGGGCAAATATCATAATCTGCCCCGCTGTGGCGGGGCACTTTTCGATAATACCAAGTAAGGAGCGATAATGGGGATGTTTTTCGTACAAAAATGTTACTATATATTGTAACGTATGTATTAATAAAGCGTAATCCCCACCAATGAAGTTAATATGCTTATGGTACTCTTTGCAATAAATGCCACAGTTGATGTACGTACTTGTGTTTGTGTGCATATTGACAGCATCTGTACACATAAGTTTGGAACTATGAGAACAGTACGAAGCAAACGAGTTTCGGGAAAGACCGACCGACAGGCAGTCAAAGTTATTCCTACATAGCTCCCCTACCTACTGGTAGTATGGGTATGACTACTTAGCATAATATAAGAAAAATAATAATATCGCCAAATTCTATTATAATTGAGGCCGACTACTGATATGCTTGACTAAACTAATGATATGCCAACACACTTGTGCACACTTTGAGTATAAATTCTTTTACACACTCGACAGTTTCGTGTTAACGTATTCTCTGTCATCACCGGCCGCACTTTGTTCTACTGAGCGCATACAACACCCAGTGTCGGAAATTGTCATGTTGCATTGCCAATTGTCATCAGAAGAAAGACCTGTATATTCTATCATCTCTAGTTCAGTAAGCGTCTCGTACTTATTTTCATGACGTTGGTCTGTAATATAATGATAATAAAGAGTAAAATTTTGAAATAGCATGCACGCATTAAATTTATCGTGTATACTATGCAACATATATGCATATGATAGTTTACAACTGATATTAAACAGCATAAACACTGCTTAATAGGTGTGTGTAGGTACATTTTTAATAATTGTTATATATTTTCTATATAATACACGTACTTGCAGATGCAGTAAAGTTTCGTTCTCATGATAACTAATGTTCGTGATATATGTTACTATAATATGGCCACACATGTACATGCATATTAACAACTTCAATATGAGCGAGTATCGCAAATTACAAACATACAAATACTTGTACATATATCCAATACTACAATACTACCGTAATTACTCTATATGTTGCGACACTTATTCAATATACAAATTTGCTGTCCTAATTTGTAGAAGTAAAACAAATACATCCCCCTGAATGTGTCCCAATTTTCGGAATCATCAATTGAGGCACACAATTATTGTTCGTAAGGTTCAATTGTGTAATGGGTGTGTATATTAATACCGATAAGACTTGCAAATGAATGTGGATAGAGATCTTTGCCCCAAGGAGTAATTTATAACGCGCCGACAAGGGGCCACATTGATGGGGCCAGCTGCCATAATATACGGAAAATAAAACAGTTACAGGGCGTCTTTTAATTGAGGACCTATCGGAAATTGACACTAAATCGCCTATGTGGAAAACAGTGTTTACACTCACACTACAATTGTCCACTGCATTAATTAAAGTTCATTTATATATCTTACCAAAACTGCACGTTTCATAACTTTTGTCGAAGGATGTAGCGTCATGAGTTCTTCTGAAAACAACCTCAAACTTTACAATCACACATATTTGCAGTACCTATAACATTATTTTTTTACAATTGTATATTTTATTTAGTTTGAAATCAAACCTAGCCTGAATATTTTGGTGAACAATGACCTAAGTTTTATGAATCACTAACTGCATTACATATTATAAGATTCGCAAGCATAATAAACAGCAACAAAGAGCGCTTACTTCTCTCGAACAAGATCTTCGTAATGGCTTATAGTATGGTTCTCGTGGTCTACAACGGTAATGATACGTAGTTTCATTTCGTACACTAGATTATCGGTATTCACAATTTTCTCTGATTAGTTACGCAATTGATTGTTATGCACGTAAGAACTAATATTGCGATTGTTTAAACACCGACCAATACATAAAAAAGAGCATTACTACAATCATAATAAACGTATAAATAAACTTAAAAATTTACGTATAGACATAGAAACGAAGTAACTAAACGTTTAAGACAGTAAACAAATGATTATTATGATATAAATGATTTTGGCTGAACACCGATACATAAATTGTCAATGCACTTTACCTAAGTTTTCATATGTCTCACATCCCCGTCGTTTTGTTTGCAAACTTTGAAAATAAAATAAAATAGAGATACACTGTATATACTCAAAACGTATTTATAGTTAGCAGTTTAAAGAACGAAACAATCGGAATATCAGTTGCAATTGAATTTGACGGTAATGTTAAATGCCTGTGGAAAGCAATGACGTATATGCTGAATCCATGGAAATATATTACCTGTGTCGACTTTTCACCTGAGAAGCAGATTTGTTCAATGCTAAATCAGAAACAAATACTTGAATTAATAACTTTTATATAATTTATGCTTTCAAACAAATATCAAATTTATATTCATACTAGGAAAACGCTCGTTCTTCTTTGGAAAACTTACACACCAATTCAATTGATCTTATATTATAAGGTAATGCCATGTTATTTATTCTTAAGGATTACCATGGACTCGGTATCTGTATATAACTATTGCAACAGCGATGATGACAACAACTCCTATGAGGCCACCTACTGCACCACCAACAGCTGGTAAAGTTGAGCTGTTTGCATCTGTAATAAATTAGTCGTTTATCAAAACTAAACTCATTAGTAAATTATCGCATGTATTACTGCATATTGGATCTACTTAATTAAATACAACGTGCTAAAATCATCAGTTCAAACTATATACCAATTTCGGCAAGGGTCGATACATGAATAACTTCAGTCAAACAGGAGTTGCCAATTATGTTCTCTGCCCGAATTTTGACTTGGTATGTTGTCTGTGGTCTTAATCCACGTATAGTTTGTGTGAACCTATTCACATGTACACGTATATCGTTCCAGTTTTCCAGATTTATTTCTGTATATCTTATTGTAAACGTTTGTTCTTCTCCCCCATTAAAACCAGGGACCCATTCGAGATCTATCGCAGTAATTCCTTTTCGGAGCACATGCACTTCTTTTGGTATTTCAGGTATAGCTAAAATTGTTCATTGATGCAATGAACTACTATTACTACTATAACAACTACAACATAAAAACAACAACAACAAAAACAATAACAACAACTACTACTATTACCACTACTATTACTGCTACTACTACTACTACTACTACTACTACTACTACTACTACTACTACTACTACTATTACTACTACTACTACTGCTACTACTACTTCTACTACAACAACAACTACTACTACTACTTCTGCTACAACAACATCTACTACTACTACTACTACTACTACTACTACTACTACTACTACTACTACTACTACTACTACTTTTACTCGCACAACTACATGAAGTTGACCTAATTTTACGACACTTATGCAATAACAAGAGTTATTTATGACCAATATAAACGTTTTCGAAAAGAAATAAACAGTATTCGGTGAGTACTCGATTTGTGCTAAAATATTAATTATGAAAGAACAAACCCTTGGCCTGCAGTTGAAATACTTCAGTTGTTGAACCTACTGGATTGGAAACGTGTACTTGATATGTTCCAAAGTCGTTCACATGAACATGATTAATTGTTAACTCTGTCTGGAAACGGTCTTCCGAGACGCTGATCTTGTAATGGCTGTCGTTGAAAAGAATGTTCCATCCATCATATACACTGTTGTTTTTGGACCAAATGAAATTTGCTATACTCGGCACTGGGTAAGCCTTTATGGTAAACGTTAGTACAGCTGTGTCGTTAGGAACCCTGTACAGCGTTGTTACTGGGGCTGCAAACGGAGATGTTCTTGGGGAACCTTGCAGAAAAAACAGTTGTATTGAAATATAAATTAATTCTGAGAAAAGGTATCAAGTTATATAAGGAAAGATATTGAATCATAGAAGGTACAGGGTGCTGCTCAAAAGGAGCAGGGTGGAAATCTATACCAATTCGCTAAAATTGTCTAATAATTTGCTAAAACCAGAGTTTTCATGAGTTAAATGCCTCTAAACAAGGTTTTTAAGTATAGTCTGTTCATTTTTATTTATTATGCATTAAATAGTTGCAAAATATATTAAATTTAAAAAAAGATATTTAACATTTATGAGTTGACCAGCGCAGAGGGGCAGCAGGGGGGAGCCAACAAGAAGCAGAGTGCAGCACCCTGCTATTTTGGTCTAGGTCTTTCCCTTTTATATGAGCGGAAAGCAAGCCAGCTATCGAACATTTGATAATAAACAACTCACATTGTACCAGTACATCCAGTATATGCTCCTGTTGAGTCGGGTTATGTGCGTTTTGTGCCTGGCATTTATACTTTCCAGCATCATATTCACATCTGGCTCGGTGTAGATGAAAATAATATGTTTGAGATGCAGTTAA
>CM051029.1:13356022-13431022 GCA_027627225.1 Congeria kusceri | reverse complement strand
AAAACGAAACTTCTTTAACTGAATTTAAAAACATGTCACAATATTTATGTTGGAGCAAAACTCCATTCACAAGCAAAACCAAGAAAACCAACGCTCGAAAAGCTGTTTATTAACTACGTATTATAGCTCGTGGTATTTCATTATGTTTTGTACACGATCAATAGCTAATAAATTATTATCCGAAAATAACGCATTTGTATTTGAATATGTATACGATTCTAACACTGCACGCGGCTAGTTTTCCATTGATAAAGAAGAAAATCAACCGTGGGTTATTCTGCAACAAATCATGGGCGGAGCCTTATGTTTTGAACATTGAAAGACATTGTTCCGTAAAATGTACGTGCTTATACTCACGATAGCAAAATTGGGACAAACAAACCATTTATGCATTATATAGCGCAATAAAACAACATTTGTACTACATATTTTATATTACAGTTCACAGACGTTTATTTTTTGTTAATATGCTTTTAATTTGCACTTGTGAGCATAATAGTTTCACTGTATTTATCAATAAATATGACGCCACATTAATACTTGGCTCATTGTTTATCAATGAAGCTGACGTCATTTTGATGTGTTATAATTTGCTGACGTCACTGAAACTCACGTGTGAATGCACTTAGTGGAAAATGGGCGGAGTATAGATAAATATAGTTCTAATTCATAACCTTGAAAAATACAGACACTTAATATATAGGTTCGTGTTAGAATCCAAATTATTGACGGGCTAGCGTTGATTACCGCAATAACCAACGCTTACCCGTCAATCATTTATTATTTCTCACGCGCTCGCATGGAGATAAGAAGGGAGCAGCTAACTGTGGTTTATTACCCTATTCTAGCACGTGAATTTATGAAACCAAATAAACTCGAAAATTCCTCGTTGTTTCGTTTGTTTGCTATTCATTAATATTATAAAAATGATTGATAGAAAATTAATTTCATTTTCTTCTATTAAAATTCGTTTGTTTCAAAGCCCAATTGTGCCATTTTAGTTGTTGAGAAAATACGTGGAAATGGCTGTTACATTTTCCCCCGCGTGATGTGTATCAATGAGAATTGTTTTATTAACAATGTCACGTGACATAAATAGCGTAGTTTATTTGACCAACACATCGTCTGCTTTAGCATCCATCTTACTGGAAAACGGCAAATCCAGAGATAAGTCGAATTGGTTCAATTTGTGAGTTTAGAGGGAGCTAGGAAAGTTGGAGGGTGGTGAGCTATATGCACATATAATAATAATAATAATAATAATAATAATAATCACTTTATTTTCCGAAGGTGGCATATAAGACATAGTATTGTCATGACAAAAACATACCTTATTTTCATATGGCCTTCATACACATTCAAACATTCAACCAAATTCACATTTTACATATAATTACAAAACAAGCACACGGTAAATTTAATAATGATAATAATAATGATAATGGCAATATTAATAATAATAATAATGATAATAATAATTTTCTCAATAAAAAACAATTACAAAGCATCGACAAACAGCAATAGAAAATAGAAATTATGCACAATGCATTGATACTCTCATAAAAAACTTACATTTTTTTATAAAAGTTCTCCATATACAAAACAAATATAATTATTTGCTAACATCAATTTCAATATACATTTTCTAATTTTCAATAAATATATATATATCAGTACTATAATTGTGATATTTGTGTTACAACTATTAGACTTGTTCAAGTAAATATGTTTTATACGCTCATTTGAATGATGGTAATGAAGATGTATTTCTTAATTCCAATGGTAAATTGTTCCATACGATTATGCAATAGTATGTATATGTATCTTTGTAGTATTTTGTTCTTGGTTAAATTGGCAAAATAAGATCTTTGTGCATAGCTGACCGTAAATAGTGGGATTCATTGTTTGAAAAGGTTAATACATTTGTGATATATGATGGCACCAAATTGCAAACGGTTTTATATATTTGTATAGCAGTGTGGTATTTTACTCTGTCATTGATTTTCATCCAACGTAATGTTTTAAAAAGTTATACAGAAGCAGTCCTTGAAGGTTTATTAAGAACTAGTTTAGCTGTTCTTTTTTGTAGTACTACAATCTTCTTTATATACGAATTATTCGGTTTTCCCCAAATAGTACAACATTAGTCAAAAATAGGTAAAATATATGCATTTTATAAAACATTTATTTCATTTCATCACTGATAAAGTATACGATGTGTTTTAATAATGTAATTTTACTGTTAAGCTGTTTACAAACGTTATCTATTTGATCATGCCAATTTAAGGTTTGAACAACATAAATACCTAAGATTTTGTTCCTACATACATTTTCTAAGTCATTTCCATTTATACTGATATTAAGTGGACTAGAAATGGTTATTTTATAACGAGTCCCGATCAATATACAAATTGAATTTGAGATTTTCTATTATCTTCTTAACTTCATATGAACTAATACACTCAATATCAAATTCAAAATTTGTGTATTTGCTTATCAAGAGTTTCCTTTAAATTAGCAAAATACTCTTCTGAGTATGATTTTTCCTTGATGATATCTGATATATTTATGAAGTATTTATTCAATTCATTAACAATGTCAATTTTATTATTTACCATTGTAGAATTGTCGATGACAAGTTTCTTTGGAATTTTGATATGCTTTGATTCATCCAAATGTGAAATTGTTTTCAAATGTTTCCATAGCAATGAACTGTCTTTATTTTTTTGAATAGCTTTATTAAAGAATTGTTTTATTTCATGTTTTATTTTTGATGTAACTTGATTTCGCAACATTTTGTATTGTGCAAAATCGCCATTTTTATGACACAAGTCTCGTTTAAATAACATAGCTTTTATTTCATCAGTAAACCAGTGTGGTTGATGGTCGCGTTTAATACGCTTAGTTGTTATGGGCGCGTGTTTGGTTAGGGCAAAATTTAAATCTAAAAAAAAACATTAAGTGCTTTGTTTGAGTCATGATATGTTTCAACATTATCAATGCCTAAATGTATAAGTGTATTTTGAAAAGCGTATTCACCGAAGTTTTTAAAACATCTGCATGTTAATTCTTTATGTCCTTCGCCCGTTTTCTTTATTTTATTTGTAAATGATCGAATTACACAAATAGGTTCATGGTCACTAATTGTTAAATTTGCTACAAATGTTTTGATTATATTTTTTTTACAATTGGCATATATATGGTCAATAATTGTTGTGCTACGTTTAGTAATTCTTGTAGGGGCTTTAATAAATTAATAAATGTTATATTTTTGTACTGTATCGTTCCATTTTGTATTTCTAAAGTTGTTATAGTCTCGGTTATAATTGAAATTCATATCACCGAGGACAATGTAATTAATATTTCACAGATCAGAAATTTCAAGTTGCTCCTCATAATCATCTATCCATGTCTGCAATGAACTAGGCGGGCATGATATAATGTAAAATATATCAAGAAGTAAATGATTTATTTTATGAAGTTAGTGGTATAGCAGATACAGATGATCTGCGTTTTCTAGATGACGATTTTTACATTGAAAATGATACATTGCCAGCACACCCACCAGTCAAAAGATTCAAGCCACTGATAAAAAAATGGGCCGACGAAATGATGAAAGGTAAAATTTGAAGATTTTTTCTAGGTCAGGAGGTGTCTTAATTGTGTTGCTGTATCCGTAGTTAAAAAAGTTCAGTTTTATTCCAAAATTAAATAGAGACATCAGAGGATATTTAATTTTATTACACCTTACGTGACCGCTCTGTGTATTTTGTCCATATACCAAAAGTTATATCACAGGGTTATATTCTTTCATATCACCCTTGCGCGGAGCTGAAAATAGAACAGCATTTTTTTTTTCAAAACAAAACAAAATTAAACGATTATGCAGCGTTTACCTACAAAGTGCTGACGTCGATCCACGGCATTTTACAATTAATATCTAGCTACACGCATTTGCATTTCTTCCTTGCATACACATAGCTTAACATGTTTAATTTCAATTTTTAACGTGACCGTGCTACCCAGAAACACGATCAGTTTTCGAAATTGCCATGACTGGTCAAAACGTATCTTTAGATTCATATTTTTTCTCCAAACCCGTATCCGATTATTGGCGTCCACAATTAGTTAAGACATCACCGATGTATGATTTCTTTAATTCTTTGTTTAAACACGACACAACACAACCATAAGTAATACTATCCGTCTATTGACAACTGGTTTGTGTCGACACATCACAATTTGTTTACAGATTATGCAACACATTCATCCGTTATGTGATCTGAATATCCATAAAATACTTTCCACTAACTGCATATTATTCCTGTTTAAATCACACGATAACGGTTGCCCGTATTTCTCCACGTTTATAACCGATGTAATCTGACGCGCTGTAGAAACTTCATATCGATCACGCCATCTTTAGAATTGACACGTCTAAATATAGCGGTACACACTCAATGGTCACGCCTGTTAAAGGTTAAGGTCATGTCTGCAAAGAATTTAAAAGTTCGGAAGGCTGATTCTGCAACGTTTTAACTAGAAAACTATTGTATTTTGCAATGGTAATGTCTAGCGTCGTCTTGCGTAGCATTTATTACTAGAGACAACATTAAAGTAATCACGAAGCTTATCATGTAAAAGTGTTATTCGGATTGTTCGGTAAAAAAACAACAACACATGACTGAGAGGATGACATAAATAATATCAACCCTTAACAGGTCATATCAACCTCGGCTACGGCCTCGGTTGATTTAACTTTTCTCGGGTTGACATTATATTATATCACCATCTGAGCCATGTGTTATTTAAATAATACTAACTTAATATAAACATTACGCATTAATACCATAATGAAGTAATAGGGTTCTATCATAGTTGGTTTTCGAAAAACCCACGGTCAGTAGTATAGATGCATACGATTTAAATCAGAAGTGCGAAGCATGATCGATTTGATAACACGCATATGTACTTCTGATTGCAGTCTTTGAGCTACCCAATTAGCCCGAAGGCCCGGCTAGTGCTTATTATTTGAGGCTAGTGGACATTGTTATGCATTAAACAGACGGGGCATTTTTTTTTCAGAGAATTATCATAACAATATATAATAAAGAAATATGATAATCATGTTTTATGACAGTTATTATCCACCTGGAGTGCACTTTGATAAAAGTTAACCAAATAGAGATATCAAATTAAACATTCAAGAATAAATTGATGCATGCTTACAGTTAAGAACCACATAAAAACATATGAACAAAATATTGTAAAATTAATAAATTTGGAATAAAAAAAATAAAAAAAATATTGTAAACATAAAAACATAATTGACCCCACACACATATTATAAAACAGAAATGATTTGTTTTGTCACGATTTGTATGTGTAAGCTTATGCAATTTATGCTCATTTTCTTAACTATTTTAAAGAATTAGGCTCCGCCCAATTTTTTGGCAAAATAACCTTTACTTGATTTCCTGTATTGTCTATAGAAAACTAGAAAACAATTATGACATAAAGTTAAAAATCGCGAACTAGAAGAATCTCAACCAATCATCAACGTTGTTTTGTAAACATCGTATTCTTTGATTATTAAGAATTAATTTTCGCATAATCATTGTTTATCGGCCAATAAACAACGATTTAGAGTTCTGATGCATCGAAATTAAACCATGACGGCGTGAGCCTGAGTGGTTTAATAGCCACAGTAAGAACAACATACAGTTGTTTATTGGCTGATAAACAATGATACTGCGAAATTTTTCTTTTTCTTTTCCAAACAATAGCTGTATTCACCTCGAGAGGATATGTGCAGGTCGAGGTCATTCTGCTCCATACCTAACAATTTATGCGTTAGTAAGCATAACTTATATGTTAGTATACACATTATGTATATATACATATATATTATACAAATATGGACTTTTTAGCTGTGTAATATCGTGTGATGGTGCACAGCATATTGAACGAGGCGACAACCGAGTTCAATATGGAAGTTTGCTGTGCACTATCACACGATATTGCACAGCTAAAAAGTCCATACTTGTTGTATTATATGACTTATAAAATAAACGACATCTGGTGAAATAGTAACAAAACACACATCTGATTGTTTCAATCATAATATTAGAACAAAATTACAAGTAATGCAAGTAAATGTTTTGCTTATCTTAACTCCCGTTTACAATTCTTCCTAGAGGCACCGTTACGACAGCTGTTTTATCACAATCAACTTTATTATTCAAATTAACCATCGTTAAAGACAAGACACATGATAATAACAAAAAGTGATTGCGAATTATTGTGCTTTTCAATCCAACATAAATAAAAATGACCCAATAATATCTACTGAACATAGCATCACAAATTTATCCGGAGCTAAAGTTTTGACATATTATGACGTTATCTTTGTACAAAACAACGTCCTGTGCAATATCATCTGATATTTGCACGGGTGAGGTTAAAGTTGTGCAATATCATGTATGATTGTCTTTCGAGGGTGTTTGCTGAGCCAATCAAATGACGTTTATTTATAAGTCATATTATAAATCATAATATAACATAACATACCTTAAACACCTTGACAATTTACTGTGAATGTCATAGTAGAGGTAAGTAAAAATATTGTATATAAATACATGAAGAAAGGAAGAACAAGTGTATGCACACACACACACACACACACACACACACACACACACACACACACACACACACACACACACACACACATACGTGCATATACCGTCAAGTGACTACACAAGACATTAGACCACCAACTCACTACACGCCCTAATAATAGCTTTAAAACGAAAATAAATGCATGTTCGTATTTTTAGAAACTGTTGTTTGCACTTGTAATAAGAAAATCTAAAAAATACCACTGGTAAAAAATGGACTTTCTGCATGAAATTCACTATTAGCATCTGACCACACACATTGAAATCACTACATGAAAATACACACAGTGTACTCTCTACATCTGAAATTACACACAGGGTACTCGCTACATCTGAAAATACACACAGGATACTCGCTAAATCTAACTTCTAGTTAAGCTGTGGATCACATTTGCCTTTATTTCGTGTTTGCAATCTTTCGGTGGTGATGCTTTACAGTTTGATTGTGTTTCAGAAAGAAATTGCAAAGTGAAAAACCAGGTATGAACCAATAAAGCTGCAAGTCATACATTTTCCTATAACGTCTTTATGAGTCCATAGACAAATGTTAATCAAACGAAAATCAAGCTCGTTTGTTATTAATAAGGAATTGGTTCCTTATTCCTTATTCAACACCGAAACAGGAACTGAAACTGTAGTGCAACAAGTACCTGTACTATATCGTTCCGTCTGATTACCAGAAACCGTGATAAATAAAATCATTCGGTATATAACATAAATACTTTAAAATTAGTTGAAATATATTAACTGGTTCCTTATTCTTTTTTCAAAGTAAATAAGGAACTGAAACTGAATTCACACAGTGTTTTCAATTTTGCTACCGTAATTTGCAACGGCAGTAGATTAGTTGTAGAAATGAAGATAATGAGAGTAAAAAATCTAATTGTTCAACATAATTATATTTATGTTGTGTAACATTGTCATAAATTAACGCAAAGCATTCAAGTCGAACACGGAGTATGTTTTCCGCAAAAAATCATTTATCTTTAAATACGAGGGTATACTGTCTCTTTAACCTAGTGGTTAGGTCGTTTGCCTACGGAGCGGGAAAATCGAACGTTCGCGTCTCGCACAGGGCTTGTCTTCCTGTATTTTGATATGTATTTCAAATTTATTAATGCTAACGCATTTCAACTGAGTATTATTAATGAATGTTTCCATTCCTTGTTCTCGGTTGAATAAGGAACAAGGAACCAGTTCCTTATTCCTAATTCAAACTGAATAAGGAACTGGAATTAAAAACAACACAGTCATTAACTGATGCTTTCTTCTGTTAAAAACGGAGTAGAATTGAAAAAGAAGGTAACTATTTCGCATACATAACCAGTTTTACCGAAACAAATCGACCATCCGAATTTGCTTGTCTGAAATTTTGGCCTCCGAATAAGGAACTGCTTCGTTAGTGAACGAAATTCATTCGGCATTGCTTCTATTATATAAACCAAAGTAGAAATAAGACAGAAAATACTCGTTTGCCATAAATAACGATTATTATATTATGTTTTAATACACATTTCAGTTAGAATGGAAGTCGAATACGGAATATATTTTCAGAAGATATAGTTTGTTTGCAAGTAAAATCAACTACATGCAAAACAATTCACTGTATCCAGAAATATTTCATTACAAATGCAATTATTTTTTACTAGTGTTTCAGTTCCTTATTAGCGTCTGAATAAGGAATAAGGAACCAGTTCCTTATTTCGTATTCGATCTGAATAAGGAACTGGAATTTTCCAACTTAAACGATTACGGTACACGTACCGAAAGGTAACCAATTTCTACGATAATTATTTTAAATGTAGTCATGTATGTCAAATGTATTAATTCTAATACATTTCTACTAAGTAGTATTCATGAATGTTTCAGTTCCTTATTCGCGGATGAATAATGGCCTCCGAATAAGGAACTGGTTAGTTAGTAAACGTAGTACATTCGCCATTGCTTCTATTTTAGAACCATAGTAGAAATAAGACAGAAACGACTCGTTTGCAATAATTAACGAATATTATACTATGTTTTAATAGAAATTACTGTAAGAATTGAAGTCGAATACGGAATATGTTTTCCATATAATAATTATATAGTTTTTTCTGCAAATAAAATCAACTACATACGATACAATTCAGTGAATCCAGAAATATTTCATTACAAATGCAATTTTCTTTGACTAATGTTTCAGTTCCTTATTCGCGTCTGAATAACGAACTGGAATTTTCTAACTTAAACGACTATTGTACACCTTTAGTATATAATTTTGCGGCGGTGTGAATTTTCGAATTAGGACAGTGGGGAAAATGTCCCGGTCAGGTCTTTTTCATAAATATTTTAGTACAACTGTTCACGACGGTACAACTATGGAATGATAATCGTTATTTGATTACGATTAATTACTCCAAGTGTTATCAGCCTTCTTGACGACATCAGTGCATACACCTTTGTCTTCTGATTTAATACAGCACCAATCACAAAGAAGTATCTCTTCATTGCTATCCATCTCTTCACTACAAAACCGACAGGAGAAAAGAATCACGTAAAGCCGATACGAGGACACATGGAATCACCTATCGCGGATCACGGATCATAGACATTCGCGTTCATGATCACGTTGACGTTCACATGTCATGGAATACGGGCTATAAATGTAGTAAGAAAGTTACAGAAAAAAAACAAATTTGACATACCTAAGGCATACAAAAATATGTTTGCTTCAGGTTACCCGACCTACCCTAAAAAATGCCCCGACTCTAGAACATGTTATTGAGTTTGTCAGATTGATGTTTGTTTTATTTACCTTTTTCAATAATTAAATGTGTTTTTGGATAAATAAGTGTTTTGTTTTGAAAGTATCCACTTATAAACAATATTTAAGGATATTACTGATATGTTGTGAATATTTATTCAGTTTTATAATCTTCAAGTTGACCATTTACCAAAGAAACAAATAAATAAATAAATAATAAATTCCGACCTACCTACCCTAATTTTTGGGGCATGTAAACAAACTTATTTTTTACGCCTAAGCATCATAACTATGTTTATAAGATCGGTTACCTATAAATAAATACACAATACGCTTTGCAAGGCTAATTAGGAATACGATTTCATAAAATATGTTGTCTATTTTCTCTGCAAATACATGCACCTACATACAAAACAATGTACTTTTTCAAATACATTTTCTTAATTATCCTAATTATTGTAAAATTGTGCTTACAGGCTCCTCATTTCTTATTAAATCACGATTAAGGAACTAAAACTTGTGGTGAACTAATGCGTTCACTATTGCATCTTCATATGAAAATCGTAGTAGCAGCGGGACAAAAAAACAACAACAACAAGAAGTGATAGAGAAGTTACTAGTATTAAAGGTATTTTCAGCTAGAAATCTATCATCCGAATGTGTTTGTTCGAAATTAAGGCCTCTGAATAAGAACTGGGACATTAGTTAAAAGTACATATATAACTGCTAGCTTTCTACAATGTATTCAGATATTTAATCTACAACGCATATAATCTGGACGATAAAAATACATGTAATAAAAGAATCAGGAATAAGAGACTATCAGTTTATAAGTTTCTTTTTTGCTGTATTTTAATAAAAGAAGCTGTGTCAAATGCACATGTTCATTCAAGTTTCAGTTCCTTAATCAGAGGCCATAATTTCAGACGAACACATTCGGATTGCTCATTTCTAGGGGTTGTATTAGTTATTTATGCTTTATTATGCGAAATGGTTGTGTTTTGCCAGATTTCTACTACATTTTTTAATGGAACAAACAATACTGTATATACTTGTTCACTTAAATTTCAGTTCCTTATTCGAAGTATAATATGAATTTAGGCATGTCGGGAAAACCAACATGTAGTATAATAATGAGAAAAAATAGGGTTAAATAAGTTATCAGGGGCGTAACTAGGCGCAACTATCATAATGCCGATATTAAAAATTCTTAAATCACGACAATGTAGAAATCTACTTTAAAACTCTAGATCAAACGGAGATTACCGGTATACACTTATCGTATGCGTCATTATTAGTATTATTGTTATTATTAGCAAAGCTTGAGTGTTGTTAAAACTATGTAGATACAAATTGTATGCGTTCACAAAAATAATCACATTCGGTCTTACTTCAGCTACGTCTCTGATTACAAACCAATTTGATTTAATGTTTTATAACGTAAATGTTCATAAAGTTTGGTTGACAATTCATTTATAACACTGGATATTTGTATATGGATATTAATTTAAGAACATTCGTAAATAAAACTAGGATCATTTTATCTAGATAAATTATTACTGTATTTTAATTTGTCGTCTCTGAAATTAATGTTGAAATTAATTTCGTATTAGTATTTAACTTAAACAGACATAACTATTGAACATATCGGCTTTTATTTGCTATTATTATACGCCCGTTAAAAAAAACCCGGGTCGTATTATGGGAACGCCCAAGCGGGCGGGCGGGCGGGCTGGTGGGTGGGCGAGCGGCGGGATATCTTTGTCCAGTATGGACACGACCTGTCCCCGGATAATCCTAACCCAGTGCGGTGACCCCAACGCAGTGCCAATATGGCGGATGGAAAGAAGGTACTACTTTGTTTTATGCATAGTTTCATTATGTACAGGTATGTTTTAGTCATAATATCTGTCGCAATTGATCAAGTGAGTATTTATTTCAATATACCTCATGTTTCATATAGCAAACTTTGTGTTGTAAGATGGAATGCTGAGGAACAAGGCCAAACATTTAAATAAAATATTTATAAAAAAATCTTTAAAAATACTTAGAGGCGTTACTATTTTGCTGTTTGGAAGCAAAAATACACTGCTTTAAAAGCACGTTTACACTTTCGTGTTATTCCACTGAATATGGATACAATACTCATGCATAATTCGCGCGTTCACCTGTGACATCGTGTGTTTATATCTTTTCATGATAGATACTATGGAACACTTTAAATGTCATCGATATGAGGAGGCATGCACTTAATGTTAGAGATTGTTACCCATTTACACTTTTCCTTGAAGACCTGTGTACACATATCGCGAGTTTGTGCTGGACGAAAATAGTGGGAAATAAAGTATGTCATGATATAGTGCCAAACGATTTGAAAATACATAAAAAAGACGACGTTGTTACAATAAAATAATGAAAGAGTAACAGGAAATGCGAATACCCCTTTAAAATATAAAAGCATGAAGCACATTCAAAGTGACACTCGTTGACTATTTCTGAACGTCCAAATTTTAATGATTGTGTATATTGCATCTTCTGCCAGTTAAGATGACATGATTAAACACTACGTTCGAAACATAGTGACAATGTTTTAAAATACCGGCTACATGTCAAAATTACATAGCTTTAAGGAACTATTCCTTCCGCTATTACATAAGTGGCAAGTTTTTATCCGAAAGAAACAGAGTAGCCTTGGGACTGTAAATACACCTGTAAAGGCACTTGAATACAGAATAAAGCACAGAAATAACACCAAATGAGATTTGTTCATGCATCGGAATTTTATTGTTTTTATTTTGTAAGGTAATTATCCTTTTTACGTTTGTACTTATCCATCACAGTTTCCTACATTGGTCAGGCATTATCCGCAGGCCAATAACCACTTCAGAATAAAGACAATATCAGTAAACATCAACTTTTTAACTTTGATATAATTACATATGGCCATAAAGATGTTCATTTCACTAATTTATATTACAAGTAAGGTACTTCGGTATTATATTATCTGTATTTCAAATTCTAAACAATCATGTAGTGAGTTTTCTGTATTTCAAATTCTAAACACTCATGTAGTGAGTTTTCTGTATTTCAAATTCTATACACTCAGAGTGTTGTGAGTTTTCTGCATTTCAAATTGTAAACACACATGTAGTTAGTTTTTTTTTTTTTTTTATATTAAACACACATGTAGTGAGTTTTCTATAGTTTTAATTCTATACACTAATGTAGTGAGTTTTCTGTATTTTAAATTCTATACACTCATGTAGTAAGTTTTGTGTATTTTTAATTCTATACACTCATGTAGTGAGTTTTCTGTATTTTAAATTCCATACACTCATGTAGTGAGTTTTCTGTATTTTAAATTCTATACACTCATGTAGTGAGTTTTCTGTACTTTAATTTCTATTCACTCATGTAGTAAGCGTTCTATATTTATGGTGAAATAGAAGATTAGTGAATGCATTTTCAGCAAATATAGATGAAATTTATAGGTTTACAATGAATTTATTTCAACTATGTGACACCATATTGGCCGAAAGTTATAACACTTACACACATGTTATAGTAAAATAATTACATGTACGTCATTTCTCCCCGTTTTAAGTCCGGTATCGTTGACGATCCGTTTCTTTTGCTGTATTAAATCGGGAACCAAAAACAACAGTGAGATATAAGGATATATCTCACTGATATTGTTCTATATTTCACTTCGAAGCATAAAAATAAAGTAAGTTATACGGCGTTCTATATGAATGTATTGGGTTTCGATGAGTGTCGAGTAGAAAAGTCTATTCTTTGGTAATACTTATTCGTCGCATCGCCGACTCATTTGTGTGTTCAATTGTGCGTGATTAATACTCATTTTATTATTACATTGGTCATAATCTTTTTTGATAAAGATTAAACAACTAAATAGAATTTGCAGTAAACCGACTTAAAATTACGCAGCAGCGGTCGATTTACGGGGCATTTCGAAGATAATCCAGGCGTGGATACTGGATTTTGAGTTAGAGAACGGGATATTGAGTTTACGAGGGGGCGGATTTATTAAGTAACTGCCAACAAACTGCTGTTGTCTCTTACATGGTATACATCTGTTTTGACAGGTTTTATAATTATTGTAAACGTACAGCGTATTAAGCTGCTGTGAATGTTTGTGTAGACTTATATTTTACACATGCTAACGTTTTAATTAGTGGCGTACGTTAAACCATGGACCTCTATTCTCATCCGTTACACATTGGACGCAATAAATATATGGAATTCACAGCACATATACAACTTCAAACTGGCATGACTGAGAGATGGAAGCTAAATAAATTCTATCGAATGGCGATACATGTTTTTTTATTTTAAAATCTAATGTTACGATGCAATATTATATTTTAACTTACCATTTTAAAGATTATAAATCGTTAAGCAATGTCATTGTTCAAGTCATTTAAATATTAAACACATTTTATTGGAAAACACTGAATATTTTCGTTTAAAAAATATAACTGACTTCATTAAAATGAGTTCATCCGCGGCGGTTTAAACGCTTCAGGATTCGTGCACACATACTACATGTAGGACAGATGTATTGCAATATTGATAATGCCCTCGGAGTTTCACCGTGTTTTATTCAGCGTTTCACCGCGTTTCAACATCGCTGACCTGGACGCGTTTGTCGTTTTCCCGGTTCAGCGACACTAACATTGCTGTCATGAAAATTAAGCGCAACGAAGAAAGTGTCAACGCGTTCGAACCTCGGCAGTGGTAGGGGGGTGGAGTGGTTAAAAACTCTTGGAGTGTACTGTTTATCATGTAGTGAGTTTCCTTGTACTGATGGTGAAATATATGATTTGCTGATGTAGAATAGATTCAGGAAATATAGAGGAAATGTATAATTGTACAATAAATTTATTTCAACTGTGCTACACCATAGTTGCCGTTAGTTAACTAAGAACACTAAGCCATATGATATAGTAACACTAGAAGTCCGTGAGTCGGATGTGTCGCCTGACGCCGGATAGCTTATATGAAATATGAGCGATTATGTCGCAAAGCACACCTTGCACACTAAGAAGTCTTAGAGTTATGATCCAGACAAAAATTAAGAATAAAAATAAACAAAGGAAAATAACTTCAAACGTATATGATGCAGAGTAACGTTTATTGTGCATTGCACTTCCCCTCAATGAGATATATATACCTATGAAGTTACAAGTTGATAGCTTTCATAGTCTTAGAGTTATGCTCCGGACACAAATTAAGTATGAAAATAAACAAAGGGCAATAACTCAAAAAGTATGAAGTGCAGAGTAACGGTTATTGTACATTGCTCTCGCCCCCATGAGATCTATCTACCTATGAAGTTTCAAGTTGATATTTTGTATAGTGTAAGTGTTATGCTCCGGTCAAAATGTAAGTATGAAATTAAACAGAGGGCAATAACTCCAAAAGTATGAGGTGCAGATTAACGGTATTTAAGACCTTCATTTTCTCTCAATGAGATCTATCTACCTATGAAGTTTCAAGTTGATAACTTTCATAGTCTAAGAGTTATGCTCCGGACAAAAATTAATTATGAAAATGAACAAAGGGCAATAACTCCAAAAATATGAGGTGCAGAGTAACGGTTCTTGTGCACTGCACTTCCCTTAATAATATCAATACACCTTTGAAGTTTCATGTTGATAGCTTTAATAGTCTAAAAATTATTTTCCGGACAAGCGAAAGGGGACGCTGCGACCGACACCGAGGCCTCCGACACCGCCGCCGACATAAGTAACACCTATATGTAGCCTAGTCAGGCGACACAAAAAGTGGATAGGAAACAAATGCCAACGTGTTTGTGCTTACTCAAGAACGAAGCTTGTTAGATCTGAACCTCAATAATATGTTTTTATTATAAAATATATATTAATAAACGCATACACAGGATTTATCGAATTTTGTGTGCGAAGTTATCTCGTATATCTCTTGGAACTTAGTTTAACAAACAATTCTTTGACCAAATATACACACCTGTCAAATGCTCCCGACGGAGGTACAGAACACCAAAGCAATGCGCAGACGTAGTCGTGGAAAAACCGGCTGAACGGATCGACAACGCCTGTTTTTGAAACACGGATTTTCATGGGACTGTGTGCGTCGGAATAGAAACTCTTATTGAATTGAAATTCTTTACGTACAACTTTTATTTCAACAATAACAATATTGGAGGCGAATAATGGAGTCATTTATCAAGAGATCATGAACAAATGTGATTAGTCAACATTTAATGCTGTTTTGCACAAAATATATAGAGAGAAATATGCCGGGTTATTATTTGAAACGTATCGTTTAAGGTAAAGAATCCTGCGAGGCAGTTATTATGTATATTATTTGCGATTTCCTATCGTCACCATCGAACATTTGTTCTTTGAGCAGCGTTCCCATTTTCATTTGATACAAATTCAACGTTATTTTAGCCGATGTAATGCTCAAAAGTCACATGGCACGAGGCTGGTTTGTCCAATAACTACATAGCCCGGTGGTTTGATATTTTCCATTTGTAGCCCAACGATCGACCTGACATCGGATTTCCGCCGGGCGCATTTAAAATATAAATGTATGCAAAATTGAATTGGCGCCTGACCAATGTGTCATATTAACGTGGGAATGTTTAAGTAACTGACGCTAAAACGGTCATGCCCAAGACACATTTAACTAAACGAGCGACCATGCTCATACGACACTCACGTGGTATCCGTTAGGCAGCCGATCGATTTAAAAAACCGGACGGGTAATAGTCGATTGTAGAAAAGGTGGTGAATTTGCTGATATGTTAAGCATATACAGAGCTGCTCATTGAACAAAACCCTCTGTAACCGGAAACTAGTCTTTTAATTTATCGATGCTTGATTTTACGATCTTACATACATTGTTTATTTTAGAGAAGGGATCCAGCCCGATGCCAAAACTTAGACTTGACGGCTACCGGATTGAAGTGTCTAGTACTCCTGGACCTAATAAAACATATTGGCTTAATATTCATTTAGATGTCTCACGGACACGGATGTCCCCACGCCACATGTTTGGACACATACAAATGTGATACACATAAACACACAGTGATCAGTTGTGGAAAGTTATTTTTAAATTGTCTGATATATGATGAAGTTAACAGTCTAGACACGCTGTTTTATTTCTATATTAGACCACTAAGTGTGACCGTGACATTTGTGGTAGGTACTTAAGTTTGGCCTGCTACACGCCGCCTCAACAGTGACATTTGTGGCAGGTTACTTTAAAACTGCCTGATAAATGATGAAGTTGCAGTACGGGCAATATGTTTTATACCCATATTCGGCATTGTATCTGTGTGTGACCTTGACCTTCGAGGTAGGGACACGGGAGTTGTGCGCGAAAACACCGTCTCCACACGGTGATCATTTGTGGCAAGTTTTTTTTTAAATTGCCGGTTAAATGAAGTAACAATCCGGACAAAGTCGGACGGATAATTTCAATACGTACGGACGGACAAGCGCAACGCTTAATGCCTCCCAACTTTAAGGGGGGCATACACATGTCGACGTTGGAACGGACAGGCATACATCTTGCAATTAAACTTGTTTATTTGGATTTTCGCCGTTTACAACAGTATTTCAGTCATATATCCACACTTTTCATGGGTAAGCTGGTTTACCAGTACTAAGTGCATATACTCATGCCAGTAACTGACAACTGCCCTATTTAAAACAGAGGTAGCCGGACAATGACAGTAGAAATAATGTAATGACAAATCCACACACAAGTTATGGTGCCGGGTCTGAGTATCGAACTCGTGATCCTCGGATTTGTTGTCCAGTGCTCTACCAACTTAGCTAAGCAAGCTTTATTTAACCAAACTCATGTCTGCAATAACGAAGGCACAATATAATGTAATTCAAATACGCCAAAACAAGATACGTGCGATGTCGTTAACAATTTATTTGGTATATGTGTGCATAAATGTAGTATAAAGTTTTCTCATGAACGACTGCCCTCTATACTAACTATATATGTTCGTTGTGGTAGCAGAATATATACATTTTTTATACAATATTATGTATGTTCCCAATCGATGTTAACACTATTTTGAGATATAAACTGGTTTCTACAATTGTTTTGAATGCGATATGGACAAGCATACACAAAATTAGTTCAAAAAGTGTAACATTGCCAATGGAATGTAAAGCAATGTGTTAATATTAATAAAAAGTTACAATAAACACATAAAATAGTGAAAAATAAACAATTGGCTAGTTTTTAATAGCCATGTTTTTAGTGTAATAAGAGCCGTGTTTATTTCTCTTACAGCAATAAAATGTCAGCTGAATCAAAAACTATGAAACCAAACATCGTGTTATGGGACTATCTAAAACCAAATTTCAACATATGGATTTGAAATTAGCCAGTTGATTCTAACATGTTACTTTTTTACTTTACAAAAAACTGTTGATTGCACTTTAGTTAAAAGTATCGGTCTTGACAAAATTGCTAAAAGATCCCGCAGATATCCTATATTTTAATTAAAGCTTCATTTCGCAATACAGATGTGTAAATAAAAAACCTTTCAATCCAATGATTTAAAATGAAAATGTTGCTTGGTAAGAAATGCACTTTTCCTTGTTTTGGTTTCCTTTGTTTCTATTTGTGTCGAATATACTGAAAAAATACAATTTAAAAAAATAAATAATAATAAACACATCATCAACACAGGTATTTCTCTATGTATGTGCAGTTAAGTATCAAATATTTAATTGTTTATTCAATAATGACATAAATATAAAACAATACCACTGATTTAAGCATCTGTAACTTGTTTGATAGTAACCAACATTTGCTTTCACAAACATTATTCACATGAATATCTGCATCATCATCATTGTCATCGGAGTCATTCTCCTTGTCGTCATCATTGCTGTCTGGTTCACTTTCAACTGTCTCTGAAAGGAAGTTTAATTGATATTGCAATTACTGTATTAAAACCTTAGTATTATATAGAATTTCAAACTATAAATACGTTCATATAAAATGGAAACACCTGGTGTAATTATGGTCAAGGTCTAGTATTATTGGTAACAACAACACTAAGTTGGCTTGGCCTATGTTGATTGAATGTCACAGACTACTTTTAGAAAAAAGTTTTAACAGCAAAATAGTCCTCAATGTAGAATATAAGCCACTGAATGAAAGGACAGAGCAGGGAAGATGAGATGTGTAAATACAATAATTTTAACAGACAAGTGCTTTCACTATCAGGTGACATATGCCTCCGAATACGCTTAAGTTAAAAAGGGGGAATAACACTGCCAAAATACAAAACCGAATTATGGGGATTGCTTTCCCTGATGGAGCCTTTGATAGTCAATACGTATTTAAAGTTTCAAGTACATCCTTTTGATAGTATCAAGATATTAGACCTTATGAACAACTTTGACCAAAATTTCTATGTTGAAAAACGGCCATACATTTGTCAAAATACAAAACAGAGTTATGGGAGTTGCTTTCCCAGGTAGAGACGTTGATAGTTAAGATGTATTTTAATTTTCAGGCGAATACCTTGGATAATATTGAAGATATTTGACTTGATAAAAAAAAACCTTTACCTCGAACGGACTAAAGGACGGACGCATGGATGGTGGGTTCAATTGTAATATGCCGTCTTTTGGGGGCATTACTATAATCAGTTTACTAAACAGACGTACCTTTTTCAGCAAATTCTATCTCATCAAAGTCCTTTCCTCGATACTGAGAAATAGTTCCAATGTTAATGCTGTGAAGAACCTTGGCAACTTTTGCCACCTGCATAGCACTTTCAGATAACCGGTAGTATTCGCGATGCACATTAATGTTATGTCCCTGGGATGTGCCAAGAATATCCTTCGATTTTGTTTCAGTTTCTTCTTTGATTCGCATTTTAAAATTATGTTTTTTTGCGTAGATTTCAGAGTGCATCACGTATTCAGTAAAAAGTATTATATCATGATACAGTAATACTGTTATTTAAGCCTGCACGAGTTTAATATTGAACAATAGTAACACGGGCGCCCGGTTCAAAGGATAAGTAAAACACAAAGTCGGTTTTTATTGACGCGTGACTTAAGAATTGAAAAGCTCTTTTCGGCGCTTCATCGATGTACGAAAGTCAGTTTTTGGTATTTACATGTAATTGGCATAAATAGCCGAAAAGAGCGTTTCAATATTTATAATTACAATGGTAATTACTATTGGCTGCATACTTTACAATTTTACTTTAAAAAAGGGTAAATAATTTGGGATTTATTTTTTGCAATTCGGGCATAAATACATTAAAGTATGATCAGTAGGCTCCGACCCTTGCACTGCACTAGCCTTATGTAAATGCATGTCATTTATTAGACGCATCTTAATTAAAAGTTATATTATTTACGCTTGATTTACTTTTGTTTTGGTTGATATTTGTTATGTGCAATTTTGAACAATTTTGCGTGTTTATACTTAATATGTAGCAATAGACGGAAATATTTAAACGCGTTCCAGTTGAGATTTACGACTGAAGGCTAAACGAGTCGCAAGTTGTTTTTAAAAAGTTGCAATTTGGTAAACGCCCATATACATGTTTGGTTTGCACAGTACTGTAGGCGTAAACAATTTTTAAGTAATACATGTTTATTTTTGTGTAAGAAATTGGACAAATGATGACCTACTGTGTGGATATAAAACCAAGACGAGAAAAGTTAAAACATTTATTATTTACTACTGACCAAAATATCGAATCTAAAAAGTGTGTGACATCGGCCGAGAATATCAAATTCTCAAATTCACTCTGTCAATCACCTGTCATATTGATTATTGTAAATATGTTTCTCTTTTGTGACAAAAAATGCGAAAGTATACCTCATGTTAAAATATGTACCGAAATCGTATTTGACATAGACTAATAGGATTTTGTCTACTGGTAACGCAAACATAGAACTATGTAGATTTTTACACCAGATAAATTATCGTTGAAATTTTACAGTTGAAATGCTCTTAGACTTAGAACTACCAGACTGTGCTTTTCTTCAATATGTGACACACATTGAAAAGGTTAATTTGTATGCATATTATTTAGACCTGTGAGAAGTTTTTATCAGAGCCAAATGTCATTCCTTTAAGCTGTTTTGCTTCAGCTGCTGATGAAACTCGAGGCTCCGAATAACAAACTGGATGGTAAAATATGCTCGCCCTGTTAGCAATGTGACTGGAGTAATGTTCGAGACAAGGAACCGGTGAATTTTGTGCCGATCATCCTTGGTTTGTGCTACGTTGGCCAACATGAGTCTACTTCGATGAGTGTTTTGGGCTTGGCATATAGCGTGTCATTTGCGTACTTGAAAATGAGATATTCTACAATGTTAAATGGGACATTTATCTCTCAGAGATGAAAATTTAATGCAGCTCGCACATTTTTTGACGTGTTATTGTGGTATTTATTTGCACCTTTTACAGGGTGGCTTCTTGTCAAAAAATGCAAGACGGTTTGTCCAATTTGATGTCTGTTATTTGACTGAAACAGGTTTTTTTAAACTGCTGTTTGCTCCAATCTCTTACATTGTGCATTTTCATATTAGTGTGTGTTAAATTTCGATATATTTTCCACTTTTGATAAATATTGTAATCCCAAAAGTATTTATTTTTTATTTGCGTTTGTTTAATTTTGTCTCAATATTTTTTCTTTCATGGATAATGTTCATCAAATAGAAAAAAAAGAATAAGAAATACACAACATACATTTTACATGTTTACTGTATACTTAATTATTTATGTATCTATGTTTTATTTATTAAATATATTTTGAAATACATGTTTACTGTATACTTAATTATGTATGTATCTATGTTTTATTTATTAAATATATTTTGACAATGCCCTGTATAAATATCAATATATATGTTAAACTGTATTTCTAATATGTGCGTTTTTTGTGTGTGACAGCAATGCATGTAAACAACAATAAAAAGTAGTCCCCCATGAATATTAATAAAGGCAACCGGCTTCATTGAAAAATAAAGCCTGTCCTGTCCTGATGAAACCAATAAAAATTGTAAGTATTGAATAGAACACCTTTATTAGGATAACCGGCCGCTTTTTGCTCATTAACGGACATGTTATGCTATAATATGTGGACATGGCAATATATACTAAATCAGCGACTTTCAAGTGTTTAATAGTTGTGTAATTTTAACATAAACTCGACAATGAATGCATTTCGCATAACGTATCCTATTTAATTGTATCTTTACAATGTTTTGTTATATGATGTGGAAGAAACTCATTAATGGTAATTTGAAATACACATACCATGCATTAACGGGTTTTATTGTTATCAATTCGATTTTGATGCAACGTATCTTATATTATTGTTTGTACATGTCCCATCGTCAATTGTTATTTATCTCCAAACATTAAACAGTTTTATTAAAGTTTATATATCTTTTAGCAATAGTAGACGTAGGATTTTATGCCGTACTATTAATAACTATTATTTACACTAGTTTGGTCGCGTTTTAAGTTGCATAACGTATCTTACGTCAGATTTCGGGATAACATAATAAACAGCGTAGAGTTTTTAAAGCCATGCAGTCGGAGTTGATCTTGTGTGATAAGTATAGTGAGATAAATATAGTGAGATAATTATTTATTCAGATATACCTTTTTATAAAGCAAACTGTGTGAAACAGACTGGCTTGATTTGAAGTACAGTGTTCAATGTACATGCACACCCTAAGGACATGCGACAATGACGAACAACTCGGTATACATGTATACAATGTTGCCGAAAAACAGCTATTACACAGGTAAGTTTGAAAGCCGCTAATTTAGTAGATAATGTCATTTCCCATGGTAAACAGACACATAACATGTATTGACAACGTTTTAACTCAATGCTACTCAAGGGACGAGCTAAAAACAGTGTTAACAATTTTACGTAAAATGGACATTTTGTGGAAATCTCTATTGCTGTGTAACTAATTCTGTGACTGTTTCCTGCTTATTACTGGTTTGTGCATTTATGAAAGTAACTATGACGTAAGTGTCAAATATGTTCATTTATGTTTATGTGTACGCGTATTTGCTTCACCGTTAAAAGTTACTATTTAAAAGTAATAATTACCGATTTAATTACAAAATACTGCAGACTTACGTGGATGCCACAAACAGTAGACACAAACTTACCTCTTGGCAATCAACTGTATGTGACTTGTTAATCTTAACGTATCGAATGTCTGGTTGTCTTTGTAAAATGATATTATAACTAAACTTAATACAACGTTCACGTTTAACAGTAAGAAGATATAAAACTGCAGGTGACAGATCATGCACACATTAATTTTTTTAATACAAACCATAGTTCTTATTTTAGTAATATGCAAAGAGCGTATGTCTGCTTTATATAATAAACTGGATATGGAGGAGGTGTTATCATTATACAAAACTCTAAAAGCATTGTCTTGTATTTGTATCCTTCTGTTTAGTTTCTATCAGAGCAGAAGTGCCAAATATGATAACAAAAGTTAAATTTAGTAGGTATCATGTACGCTTTAAAACATTTACTTCTTGCGCAGGCGTTTTGCATAGAGTATTAACGTGAGGGTCAAACGTAAGCTACTATCAATGTCTACGTCAAGAAGTTGAACAGTAAGGTCACATGTGATGTTATTGTTACTTGAGTACGGGGTCAAACACAGATTGATGTATGCATAAATAATGCATTCTATATAATTGGTACTCAGTTGAATACATCGTTAAGGCATCATTGTGCAATATAATTTTAATGAAATTGCATTATAATGCTATTATATTTAGAGTTTGTGTTATTTTTGCATATTCTAACACGGCACGCGGCTAGTTTTCTATACATAAAGAAGGAAATCAACTGTGGGTTATACTGCAACAAATCATGGGCGAAGCCTGATTGTTTTAAAATACTTCCAGAAATTTGAAGAACATGTTCCGTACAATGCACGTGCTTAAACGCGCGATAACAACATTATAACAAACAATTCAGTGTTTCAATATGTTTCGCAATGAAACTACATGTTCACTGTATTTAAGTATAACAACACATTGATTGTTTGATTTGTATCAATGAAACTGACGTCATTCGCTCAATGTGTATCTATGAATCTGAGGTCATTTATATTGCATTGCTATGATTTATTGACGTCACTGAAACTCACGCGTAAATGTACTTCGCGGAAATGGGCGGAGTATAGATAAAAACAGCTCTCATCCATAACCCTTACAAATTCAGATGCATTATACATAAGATCGTGTTAGAATCAAAATAATTCACGGATTAGCGTTGGTTATTGTGGTAATAACCAACGGTTTATTGTTCCGATGCTTGTTATCAAACCACTAGGTCTATCGCCATCGTGATTTAATTTCTACGTATCTTAACTTAAACCCGTTGGTTATTACCGCAATAACCAACGTTAACCCGTCGAGTATTTCTTAATTGAATAAATAATATACAATATCACCCATTAGGCTGACCCAGATTTTTGGTTCCGCTGTCATTTGCCTTTCAACTTCGGCAGGCTCCGCGGAATTGAACTCTGCTTTAAATTCATTAAGACGTAAAGTATATACCTAAAGTACTTTTGTAATTATTATACGACCAAAACTTCATCATCAAAATCTAAGTTAAAAAGGGCATAATTAGTTTTAACATTAAAGGAGTTATAAACTTAAGCATAAAATCTAAGTAAAAATGGGACACTGTGTCAACAGACAAAACGAGTTTTGGGAACTCTTGAACCTGACGACGGAACTGATGACAAAGACAGTTTCAAGTGAATAACCTATGTATTTTTAAGTTACTAGACTTCTTAATGAAGACTTTGACCAACTTCAGACGCGGACGCCGACGCCGTCACGAGTAGGAAAGCTCATGTATTAGTTGAATAGTTCAGCTATTAGGGAGGAAATCAGAAAGACGCACAAATAGTGTTCTTATTTTAGATTTAGTAATTCTCTCACGTGCCACGTAGACGCCTTAGTTGTGTAATATTAAATAGGCTTTAATAACTAGTGATTTCGTTATCATATAATTTGCAAATTGCAAGTGGATCCATGACGAAAATGTTATATCTCTAACAAACATTATTGTATATACCTGTACATGTAATGTATTGCGGTTAAATCCGTAAACAACACGCATGTGAGTTGTCATATCTCATTGTTATATCCGTATCAGCAAACGGTAGGATAAAACATGTAAGGCCCTCTACAAATATCACCTGTTGAACGGTATATGCATTTCTTGGCGTGAAAGGATCACCCACGTGAATCATACGGTGTCCGTGACTATGCCTTTGTCACTAGAATTTAAAATAGTTTTTGTTGCAAATGCGCTTTCCTCGTCGAGATGTATGTATTGTGTGTATAGAACAATTGCAAAACAAATGGTTTGTTTGGGATATAGTGCGATAGGTTTGACTTGATACCTCATGAATAGTCTGTTAAATTCCGTAAAGAATCTAAATTTACATCGAACATATCAGTCAAACTCTTTACTTGTATTTTATGCGTTATTTGCATACAAATAAATGGTATAAAATATGTATAGCCTTATGATAAAAGCGCAAAGTTACAAGTCCTATGAGTGTGGGCTCGAATCGTGTATTTTAAGAACTCTTTCTTTTTGTTGAGGGGTGGGTAGTATATAGTTATTATATGCGTCATTTTAATGGTTTATAAACTGTATTATTTAGAAAAATGAGATGTTGCACTAAACATCTGAGAAGCTGTTTTAAAAAGTGATAAGTTCCTTTTGGCTAAAATGGCAAGCGATTTCATGGACAAATTGAATGTTCTTTTTAAACAAGTAGACAGTTGACGCAAATATCGTCAGCAAAGAAATGTTATGAGAAACCGATAATTAAAAAAGCAAAGAAAAAAAACAAACATCATTACACCACTGACAAAATCGTAATAGACTAACGATACCATGTGACAGCAGCGAAAAACACATTGCTTGCGATGGAAGTACTAGTGACAGATAGTGTAGGCAAGACATTAATTTTCTATATGACTTTTTATGAAATGTAAACAAATACAAACAAACGCGTATCTAATAATTAATTGACACAACAAGAAACAACTTGACTCGAGAAAGTCCTATTGTGTAAACTCCCATTTAAGATTTCGTGAATGGTGCACACCAGAGTTATATCGCCTCAAAAGTCCCTTACTAGTCATACTCATTAATGCCCTTGTGCCGTCGTATTGTAGTATATTTTCAAATACCCAAGTGAAACAAATTCGTAGACCTATTGTTATAACACTAGGAGTGAGACGCTAAGCCAAGCCACTGGAGTTATGTGTGTGTTACTATTTTCTTGCGTTTAACTGTTGTATGTGTGTAACCTTGTTGTCCGTTTCCATTTATAAAAAATGCCGATTTTGTCGAGGGTTAAAAACCAGAAGAATCAGCCATATATGTTATTACAATATTCTTCATAAAATATAACGAACAGCCATAGTAATGGTGTGCTTACTAAACCAAACGATTAACCATTTAATTTTGGGCATTTCATTAATAATTTGAGACTTATAGTATCTTGAATGTTTTTGTCAAAAATTCAGAATGTTATTTGCTAAACAAACAGTAACTAATTGCATGTTTACATGAATTAAAGGATGCACTTATGGAACAAACACATGTTCAATGAATTATTAATTTAAAGGCAAAATATCTGCCTGTATTAAACATTTAGCATTACAATACTGTATATGACCCGTACCCGCCAATGTCGATTCAAAGTTACATTATATAATATGACATAACTTTACTTAATGATAACAAAGAATGTGTAACTCCATATTTAGCGCTTTCTCCAAAAAAAAACAGTCAGTTGTATTCAGTGCTCTTGCATGTTAGATCCTCTGATATGCAGATTCACCCACATAATTTATACAACAATGCGTGAACAACAACATCTCAAGTACATGTATGCTATATAAAACTTAAGTTTGAACATGGGCTGGATATTTGATATATAATTCTTAAAAAAGAGCAATTACACAATATAAAAAACAAACATAGCTTAAATGAGCTTCAATGCAAGCTATTATTTAAACGTTGCATTATGTTGCCTTTATTCATGTGAAACGTATATATTCCAGTAAACACCTGACGCCGTACCAAAGTCGGTTAGGAGTTAGATTTAAGTGGCGTCGTTGGCGACCATTAACCGATGTTTATACGACGATGACATTTTGTCTTAAGTACGACATTGGATAAAGACATTCTACCGACGTCGGATCAAACATCGTGTTTAGGTGATGGCTTTCACAAAAAAATTATACTTTGGACAAAATGTCCAGTTATTACTAAGTCGAAAAATGTAAATATGATACATGTAATATTTTGTATAGTAGTAAGATACAAAGATAAATTATTAGGGAACTGGGGAATATTAACAGTCCTCGCTACTCTCAAATAATTGTGAATTCGGTAAAATGACATGTATGTAAGTTTAATATGATTAACTTTAAAACAAAATAACTATTCGGATTGGCATTTTATCATTGTACAAAGTATAAAAGTACGGTTGTCGTTCCTAACACATGTAAAATCCAGATATATAGGGAGTTTCCAAGAAAGGGGATTTCCTATTCTATTTTTATTGGCGTGCATAATGAACATCCTCGCATGAGAATAACTTAAACTGATAAGCATGCCAATAACGACACTCTTTGGTTCCGACTGAAAATGTCGGATAAGAAAGTTTGTCGGATATACAGGTTTATCGTAAAAGCGTATTAAAAAGTACGATAAGGGCGTGAAATAACATGATATGAAATGTATTATTTCAGTTATTTTAATACACAAACATTAATATAAATGTATATGTATGTTAATATATAACATTTTTCAAAATGCATTTACATACAGATAAGTAATTATAAAAATTATTAGAATAACTCGATGACGATTTTTATAATTTTAATACACATTAGCATTAATGTATGTTCTTTAAATAAATACCAATTTCAAAAATAATTGGTCAATGATATGTTAAACAGTATTAATTTATTTAGATGCTTTGTGTGCTGTCTGTGTCTAATTTGCCGAATTCTGTGTATTTTGAATATACATCATTCCCACTACTTGCTGTTATAAAGTAAAAGAAAGCAAACTATTGATATAATTTAACATTATCAAAATGATGTTATGCGTCAAGTCTGACTTGGCTTTCAAGATACTGTCATCATCTTCATCCTATTATTGCACATTTCTTTTTATAAAACTTTACATATTAGTAAGATAACCAATTAAGGACTGGGTGGTGATTGTTCAAACACTTAAGAACATAGCTACTCGCGAAATGCTCGTATAGATTATGCCAATAGTGTCAGATAAAAAGATGCGAAATGCGTGTATTGTATGCAAACGGGACTGTCAGACAGTGTCGGACGTCAGGTCTTAAAGGTTCCGTTATATATAAAATTTGACTATATAGACTATATCGGAATTCTGCCAGGACCACATAATCATGTCGGATAAGACAGGATGTCGTTATACGCAGGTGTCTTTGTTGACAGGGTTCTCTGTATGTACGGATCTACTTGAACTTCGATACGTAAAAAACACACTATTTTAATGTTTATATATCATTTATAATTGTTAAAAATCTATTCAATGGTTATGAAAAAAGCGATGCTTTTGCATTTCGAATATTAGTAAAAATGAAGTCATTATTGACGAGTCAATTTGGTAATGAAAAACACGCGGAAGACATCTTGAAGTTAAAGTCAATACAAAGCAAAAAAACAGATACAGTGTACGTTGCCTTTTTATTGATTTCATGACAGCTTTTGTTATGCTAATAATTTTAAACAATGTTGTAACACATGGGGATTAACACACTTGAGGTTTATTTTGTTATTTGATTTTAAAACGAATCGGTGTCCTTTAGCTGATTTTCGTATCATGGATGATTCGTAATCAATGATTTAACTATCAAAACAGTCTCCATGATAGTGTAACCAGGTCCGTCGTTTCCTTCCATGTTCTTAAATGTTTTGGGCAACTCACATTTTATTGTACATGCATATAACAATATGTATAATGTAATAATAATAACTTGCATTAAAATATATATCATCAATAAAAACCAAGTACAATAAAGTGAAAAAAAATAAAAATATTTTGCATATTCCTGGATGTTATATCTAAGATTCTTGAGATGGGTTGAATGTATCTAAGCTAAATTATGATGTGTATATTTACAACTGGAGAAAAGGAACACATGTCAATCTATGGATAAGCTTTAATGGAAAACCTTAAAGGGCAAAGCAGCAACTTGCTGGTAATATTAGTTTCCAACCAAGGTTATAACTTACTTGTGAAAAAATATATTGTGTTTCACTATAGTTCCTATGAATCCTTGAAAGTGCTTTAAATCACGTTGGAAGCCTCACATGTCCACCGTGTATCTTCCTGAATATTGTTGACGGTGAAAATATTGGAATTTGTATGCTGCCCCTGTCAGAATAATGTAGCTGGGACATTTGCTTTACTCTCACAGGCTATACGTATGGAGTCCCCTTTAACTACACTTATAACACTGTCAACGACAAGCGATTCGCTTGCATTACACTTAAAACGTACTTTGGTCGTAGGATCTGCAAAATAATAAGTGACATTAGTTGGTTTGCACCTTATGAAAAATATTGTATATGAATATGTACACTAAAGCAAGCACATATACAATATTACCATGAACTTACATTACACATTTAATTTCATCAACACTAATGTCAATATTGTTGTCATTGTTCCATTCAGAGAATAATACTTGTTCGTTGCCTGACAGGAAATGTTCCCAACACTGACAATACGACTAAACTGATGGCCCCATCCGCTCTACCGCCTGGATAGACCCAGTGGTAAGTAGCAGGTAGACATGATGTAGTGGAGCATTTAAACTGAAACGATCTTCCCTCTCGAATTATCATAGTTTCGTACACGATGGCGTTATTTCTTGAAATGTCTGGTTTCGATACCGGAACTAAATTAATTGGTAATACATGATAAGTGCTGTAGTTGAGAATGTGTATACAGTGAGTCTTAGAGAGTAAAAATCGGGCGAGTTTTACGAAAATGTTTAAGATGTATACATGTGTCAGATGGGTGGTTGGCTGATTGGTATAAAAGCGATTGTTGCGGTATGTCTGTGTATGGTTGAATATAATTTAGTTGTACATCAACTCAGATTTATTCGCAAATATGAAAATATAAAATGTAGCAATTTGTTCTTAATATAGACGTACATTATTTTACTGCCAGCGCAATTGCCTAACAATTGTCTTACAAAACCAGTTATATGGCTTGCATTGAATTAATATGTTCGTTCTCATGTGAAGTGTATGTTCGTTGCCTTAAACAAGTAGTATACTATACACGCCAGATTCTCATCTATTAGACGGCTGTCTGTCGAAGCAGCGTCAACGAAGTAAGGTTTACTGCAAGAGAATTAAGTGTACACACATATACTGAACATGTAAGCAATACACAACTTAATTATTTTAAAATATTCAACTACTACACTTAAAAAAAAAAATACAATAATTTAGCAAGGGTGTAAGGGTGTAAAAGTGACCATCTATTGCATACTATTTTAACTCGAGCACTCGGGACATGAAACATGCAATTCCATTTTTGTCAGAATCAGTGTTTTGGTGCTTTTTCTCGTTGTATTCTTAGAACACTTCGATAATATATACTGTGTTGACTTTTGAATTGTGTTGAAAAATTACATTTTTATCTGGATATAAATATTTACGTAATGCCTGATGAAATCAGTGATACATTTATAAAAGGAGTTCTGGCCGGAAAATATAGCGTCGACAATTTTAAACAACAACAACAGGGCTCCCCTGAGTATGAAGATCTGTGCCTTGAGGTTTCAGAGAAGAACATTTGTAAAGTCATAGTGCTATTCAAATCTATAGAAACCGTGTGACCTCAGGGCGTGAATTGTGTTACATGCTATATAAATCTATTGAAAACATGTTACGCCGGGGGTGGCTTTTTTCCACCCTAGGGGCATCATTTGAACATTCTTTGTAGAAGAACACTTTAAACAAAATAAGAAATATCTGGGCCTTGCGGGTTCAGACGAAAATATTTTTAAAGTAATTTTGGTATTTATATGTCGATACACCATGTGAGTAACATGGCGGATTCACAGGAGTAGATTTTTAAATTCCAGTTTTCAGTCTATAGAAAACATGTGACCCCGGGACATGACTTCATTTTACCCCAGGGGCATACTTTGAACATTGTTTGTAGATGGTAATGTACCACTATACAATGTTTCTGGCCAAATATGAAACCTCTTGGCCTTAAGAGATTTTTAATTCCCACTAGCAATATATGTCTATTGAAACCTTTTACCCCCAGGGCGGGCGTGGTCAACTTTACCCCAGGGGCATTACGGTCTTTATAGAGGACCATTATACAATGTTATCTACCAAATGCAAAACCATTTGGAGGTGCGAAATCAGAGGAGAAGATATTTAATTCCACATATCAGATACGTCTATGGAAACCATGTAAAACATGGACAGGTTTTTTGACCCCAGGTACATAATTTGAAAAATATATGTACAGGACCTCTATATTTATATTTCATGACAAATACGAAACCTCTAGGCTTTGCGTTTTCAGACGAGAATACTTTTTAACCCCACTTGCCATGGAATTATATTGAAACCATATGACCCCAAAGTGTCCCCAATTTAACCCAAAGATATAATTTAAACACTCTTTGTTAAGGACCATTATACGATGTTACCGACAAAATACGAAACCTTTATGTCATGCGGTTTCAGAGAAGATTTTTTAAAAGTCATTTTGCTATTAAAATGTATACAAACCATGTAACCTCCGGGACCTGGCCAGTTTTGACCACAGGGGAATAATTTGAACACACTTTGTAAGGACCTCCTGTGAATGCAACATATCAAATATGTAAGCTCTCAGCTATGCAGTTTCAGAGGAGATGATTTTTAAAGTTTCACTTTTAAATCATTTTGAGCTCTAGTGACTTACATATGAAGCGGACCCGAACGATGTGAACACGTTTGAAAGAGATTCACCCAATGATTATTTCTGTGAAGTGAAGGAGGAGATGTTGTAATGTAAATATTGACGGACAATGCACTACGCATAACGGACAACACACGACGCACGACGGACGACGGACAAAAGGCGGCCACAAAAGCTCACCATTAGCAATTTGTGCTCATATGAGACAAAGACAATAGTGTTGTCTACTCAAATTATGGTAAAGCACATGCGCTTATTTCTGAACCATCAAATACGCGCGCATGTACGCTTCATATACTGATGCAACATATTCTTAAATAAAGTCATTGATGATAAATGTACTTTATGTTTCAATATGTAATGTTTTCTTGTCATTGCCGTTATATTGTTCACATGTATAATATCATGCCGTTGTCTCATTACATTTTGGTATTGTTATTGTCACGGATGTTATTCCTGCATTTTAAACAGTCATGAAGTTAACGAAACTAAACGATGTTAATGAGCAGTCAACCAAAAAAGGTAGTACACAGCATCCGATTTCGTGGCCTTTCGAATCTGTAATTATTAACACCAGCTCCACATTCCGTTCTCCAACCTCAGCAATTTGATCATAACACCAAACTGAAAAAAAGAAATAGTTCGTAAACTGAAAGTGGAATTGCGAGTTGCCATATTGTTTTCTTATTATGATTGGTTGGCAAATTAAAACAAAAACTCAACAGTGATACTGAGCTTCTATGACAAAAATTAAAGCTCTGAAAGTAGTTGTATTGCTTCGTTGTACACATTGTTAATCGAGTCGTACCAATGACTTATTTAATGTAATCAATCATCATTACTAAAGCATACCTGTAGATACATGTAAACAATGCGCATTGAGACGTGACTATGTTCTATAGTCGGTTAAAGTTTTGTTGAAATGAGGGAATAAACCATTTACTGGAGAAAGGGGAAATCGTCATTTTGTGTTTATTAACACGCAATATTACCAATCGTCTGTATTTATAAATCGTCTGATTTACCTGCATGGACTCATTAATGTTTTTAAAGGATTTCACTTGCATTTTTACCGACTGTATGTTAAATATATTTTTTTTTTTTTACAAAAATAAAAAAAGGCTATAAACAGCAGGTAACTGCAATAAAATTGATTTTTTTTGTAATCAAATATTAATTTTATGAAGCATATACTTGCTTGACATACGTTTTTGATACTTTCGATTTTTTTTCCCAAACTTGCCCTCATTTTTGCGTTGGGCTAAATAAATTTAACCCAAATATCGGGAACCAGTCTACCGGAAGGCAGTAAACAATGTCCAAGTAATACTGATCCTATAAGTCAGTTCTTTCTGGCGACAAAGCGCCTTAACTGAAGAAATGGAATTCTGGTATGCCAAGCAAGTATATTCTTCATAAATGTAATGTTTGATTAAAACAATCAAATTTCATTTCATTACTATACTTGCTTGACATACATTTTGGATATTGCATATTCCAAAGCAGCATACAACAGAATGGTGGGATAACAATTCAACTTACCACATAGTTCAGTGGTAACTTCCTCAATGAAAATCTTATTATTTCATAGAACGCTATACACTTTTTTCAGAGTAACACCCACTATATACACACACATCTTGTTCTTACTGAGAACATGTACATATGGTAATTCAATAACTTTCTCAAACATTTTTCCAACAGTAACTCGCCGATATGTAAACTCCAATGTCTATGCAAGAAAATATATATTAACACTCTTTAAATAAAAGCGTGTGAAAGTGGACTCCTTTGCCCAATCTGCTGCTTTTATGATACTTTTCATGGTTATACTTTTGCACAAAGCCCAAGATGGGGCTACTGCTCAAGTTGAATGTCCCTTAACCAGAACATCTTTATTTCTCTGTTTATATGCATATGTAATAGTCTTCACAAGTCACCAGGAAATAGTCTGTGATGATATAGATTTGTGAGGTTTCACATATGAAATAAATAATTCAATTCTTCTGTATCCTTACTGATGCTAAATTGTTCTGTCTTTTTTAAATAGATAGCAAGTGCACGTTTAAGATCGAACAGCTTTCATTCCGGAAATGCCGGAATAAATATATCCGGACTCATATGACGATGCCGATCCTGTTTACTTAGTCCTTCTCATACAAAGGTAACACTTTTCTTCTGTAAACTTGAATTTTCTTCTCCAAGAGTAAGAGCGTTGCCTTGTTTATATGTTCTTAGGGACACTCTTTCAACACCTGCAAAACAATAGGTAAATCCCATTCAGGTATAATCCTAGTAACAGGTGGTCTGCTATCAAAAACCCCTTTAGGTAACCCAATTATGTATGGGTGTTGACCAACTTGTTTATTATCTATAGGTGCCAACACAGCAGAAAGCATAGATCTATAAACGGCAATAGTTCTGTATTGTAGGCCTGAATAAAACAGATCGGTTATAAAATCTGCCGTATCTGTCACTGATAATGGAAACGGATTAATTTTTCTTTCACCACACCAGCTACGGAACTTTCTGAATTAAGACGAATAATCTCTTTTTGTCCCTGACCTCCATGACTGTGACAATAAGTGTCATTGTTTGAAAAAAAGTATTTTGTTTCAAACTGTTTGTCAATAACAGCCATGTAGTCAGGTTGAGCCTTTTTACGTTGGGATGGAACACTCCATACTGTGATAAGAGATTGTCCAGCACAGGAAGTGCTATCGGATTTGCTATAAAAAGTTTCAATAACTTTGCAAACGAATGTCTCCGTGGCCAATGTGGTGCAATGATAATGATCTGACACTGAAATTGCTTCATGTGGAACAGAACTCGTGGTATCAATGGAATTTGTGGAAAAGCCTATACAAAGATTTGGTCCCATACGATTGACAATGCATCTGTTGCATATGCTTGTGGATGTTAAGATTGTGCTCCCCCTTGTCGATTTATGCATTGGACTACGGCTTGATTGTCTGATCGAATCATGTTGTTTTACTGTAAGAATAACTGCCTGCATTTCCAGACAGTGCATGTGTAATAGTTTTTGTATTTTTGACCATTTGCCCTGAGCAATCCGATTGTTCAAATGACCTCCCTTACCCGTACCTGAAACATCTGTGACGATTGTGACCTGTGTATTTACTGATACAAACTGTCTACCGATGCTCTCCAGTTATCGAAGAGATGCATTTGAATTGGTGCCATGAACAGTCGTACACGTGGAACCAATTGCAGACGTGACGCTATCAAACCTTATAAATGTAAGTAATCCTGAGCTGTGCTGTTCGGTTTCTGTAACTTCATGATTCCTTGTCTGATAGCCAGAACTCTAGTCTGTGTGGGATGGACTAGACCCCTGTCGAGATGGAATAATGACCCTATGTATTCCAGTGTGTGACTTGGTACTAGGTTTTATTTCGATAAATTGACCTTAACTCTAGTTCTATTGATGTGTGTAGAATATATTTTCGGTTCGCTATCAGCCCCTGAAAAGTCTGATTGAGAGCTATCCTATCGTCGAGATATGTGGCAAGTCTTACTGACCACTTTCTCATTTAAGCACTTATCACTTGAATAGATTTGGTGAATACTCTTGGGGCTAACTTCGCGCCAAAACAAAGGGCTTTGAACTGGTAAGCTTGGCCCTGAACACTGAATTTCAGATAACGTTGATATTTTTGGTGAATTGGAAAATAAGCATCTCGTTAATCTATTGTTATTCCAAAATGCCCCTTCCTGACAAGATTGAGTACTGTTGATAAAGTGTCCATTTTGAAATGCACCTTCCGGAGATACTTTTTAAGAGGTTTCAAACTGATGACGGGCCGAAACCCCCGGTCTTCCTTTTTACTGTAAAAAACGCTTAGTTACTGACTGGCATGTACAGTCATTATTACATCTTTTTATCAGAGAATCTATTTTGTCTCGAATAACTGCATTTTTTGCCGACATTTTTGTTTCTTTTACACCTTGGAAATTTGGTTGACAGAACCCTTTTACCTTGAGTTAAATGTCTGCATTTTGGTAAAACATGTTTTAAGCGACCCCTTACAGGTATCTCTAGATGTTTTAACATTAATATTACCTCGCCCAGTGCGAACTTCTGGCTTTTTGAACAGTTCTCTGTTAGGGCCAGCTCTTGGGACATTTGTTCTGCCCACGTATGACCGCTGTTGGCCACTTAATCTTCTGTCTGCAAGTACCTGCTCTCAAATTATCATAAGATGCATATCTGTCTAATCTAGCAGGTTCTGATCTCAATTTCTTTGAACTCTGATGATCAAATGAACTCTTTCTTTTCATAGAAGACTTCTTTCTTTTCTAATTCTGGAATCAATTCCTCAATCTTTTTATTCCTATCTTTACGTTTATGAAGAATATTTTCAAATTCTTTCCTAAAAACCCCATCATTTGAAAGTGGGAAGTTCAGGCCAGAATTGTCTATATAATCTGAAAGCCCTGTATCCGTAAGAGCCGCTTTACGGCGTACTATGTTGTGAAAAGCTCCACACCTAGCCATCTGATCACGCGATTTCTGTGACATTGCAAAAATGTATTTTACTGTTTGTACCGCTCTATCAAGATTTGAAGAAATGTCCTTCACGTTTTACAATAATTGTTCTAAAGCTTGTTGAGTATACACCAAATATCACGTGCCAATTTTGGCAGCAATCTGTTCTGAATAGGCTGAACGTTCAATTCACTTGTATGTTTGACTTACCAAGGATGCACTCGACTTAGGAAATGTAGCCTTTTTAGGGCCATGTTTCTTAGACAGCAAAGTTTCAATGAATTGATCAAACCTTGGTACATTGAGAAATGAGTCTGAATCCTCACTCAATGGAAAAGAATACTTAGTAGATTCTTGAAAAGCTTTTAAGGGTTATTTGTATGCAAAATATTGCCTAACATTTCTTTCTGACTGGTTTCCAAATCAATACCTTTTTTTTCTCAGATTTAGATTTAGTATCCTTTCCAATTAACTCTACATACACAGATTTGGCATCTTCATCACTTGTATGACTATAAGACAAAGTTTCGTCATCAGACAAAACTATCTTTCATCCATACCAACAAGTAAAGTCAGTTCATCATCAGCATGGTTAGGTGAACAGTTTTCACCTGTAATGCTCCTAGTCACCGTAAGCATTTAACAACTGCCATTTGCAGAGCTGTACGAGTGACTTTCGGCGATTTTTGACAACAATTTTTCCAACACTGTGGACAATTTGTGAAATTTCGTCTCCAACGAACTAAATCTGTTATTTACGTTCTCTCCAAAAGTGTCAAAATTGGACTTACGCTCCCGAGACCTCGATGTGGGACTTGACGATTCCCCACCCACCGATTCTACATTGTGACCAGAATCTTCTTACATGCCTTCCAAATCAGTTCCACAACTTGATCTGTTGTTTACTGCTGCTTGCACACTACACTCTATGCACGTGACTTATTAAAAATTCACTTCACTTTGTAAAAGCTATTTCGAAATGTGAGCGCTTCGGCGCCGAGAGTAAAACTGACAGATAGGATTAATATTACTTGGACACCGTTTACTGATTTCTGGTAGACTCGTTCCGATATTGGTTTAATTGTATTTAACCCAAAGTAAAAACGAGGGCGAGTTTGGGAAATAATTCAAGTATCCAAAATGTATGTCAAGCAAGTATAGTGATGGAATGAAATGATTACTCACTGCACTGGTACATTGAATGTTTGAATTCGTATATATACACTTTTTGAATAGTTTTTAATAATTTGACATGCTTTTTTAACGGATCTATTCATGTATCTTATTGAAGCCTCAGGAAATATGCATCCACTGTCTGATTGGCTCCATCATGGGCTTTGATTTTGTGTAGACAGTTTCCGGTAAAATGTATTATTATTATTCTTATTATTGATATTATTATTATTACTATTATTATCATTACTATTATTATTATTATTATTATTATTATTATATACCACATTTATATACCACTCTTTTCGTAACAAGATACACGCTCAAAAGTGCTGAACAACATCCATTACACAATTATAACATCAAACAATTATTTCAAAGGTTATTTACAACATGGGTTTAAAATAAAATCTAAAATTAGACATACTAAAAGTAGAGTGTATGCATAATGATTTAACTCTTTTAAGAGTTAAATAAAAAAGTTATAAGATGACTATTATAAAACCGTACAACTTAAAACATCCTAATGGAGTTCCTATATAGTATCTGTTAAAATGTGTTCCAACAAAAAAAAAAATATAAAAGTGACAGAGTATATACACAATAAGTAAAACGTTTTGAATTTAAGTAATCAAGTTGTAAGATGAACATAAAAACAAAACACCGTATTGGAGTCTACTTGAATGTGTTTCTAAAATGAAATGTTCAAAAATTTCACAGAACTCGCAGTCTATTCTTTTAACCTTCATAATAGTTTACAAATAAATGCGTTTTAAGTGGCTTTTTCAATGTTCCAGGAGTTTCAGAATTTTGCACACTTTCGGGGAGAGCATTCCATAACTTTGGTGCGACACTTTCATAACATATTCCTCCATACTTGTCCACACGACTTCTAGGTTGAACAAATCTTAGCGATTTATCAGATCTCAATGTCCTTGATGGAACGTAGACTTTTAGCATATCCTTGGTGTAGACAGGAGCTCGATCGTTCAGAGCCTTGTATGTATTCATAAGGATCTTGAATTGTATCCTGTATCGCACGGGTATCCAGTTTAGCTCTTGAAGCACTGGTGTGATATTTTCATAGCGCAGTGTTCGAGTAATAATTCGAGCTGCCGTATTCTGTTCGTTTTGCAATTGTGCTAACCTGATATTTGGAACACTATATTAAAGCAAATTACCGTAATCTATGCTCGACGTGACCAGAGAGTTTACCGGAGACTGTGTGGCATCTGTTGTCAAATATTGTCTGATATGGGAGGATCTAGATACTGCGTTCACATGTTTTTCCATATCAAATTTTGAGCCCAGAAAGGCATCCAAATTTCTCATACTATTTGATGGTTTGATTTCGGCGTTCCCTATCTTAACTGATATGTTTTAAATGTGTTTTTGGTTCTGTTGGGATGAGAACAGAATAATTCCAGTAATGTCTGCGTTTATTTTCAACATGTTCTTATTCATCCAGCAGACAATGTCAAAGGGGCAGTTCTCTACACGGCGTAATGTTTTGTTTTGTTTTAAAAAGAGATATAATTGGCCATCGTCCGCGCAAAAATGATAATTCAAACCATGCTTCTTGCACATTACGAAAACTGGTTTGTCTACACGCTGTTTCGGTAGAACAGAATTTTCTGTAAGCTGACTGGTTTTCTTCATGTAGATTATTCAATAAGAGGTGATGTTCTAGGCGAGAGTCGATTACTTTTTCGAGCACTTTAGACACGAAAGGCAGGTTTGAAACAGGTCTAATAGTTTTCAGAATGTTTGTGTCCAGATCAGACATTTTGATAACAGGTCTAGTAAGGGATCTTTAAATTCCCTTTTCCATTGAAGAATTGACTATCTTCGTTACTGATGGCAACAGTTCGTTCAAACATTATTTGTAAAGCCAAATTGGGATTGGGTCTAGTTCGCAAGATTTAGTAGCTGATTTTGTGATTATTTCGTTTACTTCTTTTTCATATGCTGATGTCAATTCAACAAGATTAGACATTTTGTCTGTCCGAAATCACTGAATTTGTGTGCTCATTAATGTCACTTCGGATTTCGTTGACCTTATTGATAAAGAAATCACTATAGTTCTGAACAAGTTCATTGGACGATGAGCTTTTTGGCCGCACTACCTCATTTGTACTACCAAGCAATGTTTTTGTCACTATGTACATACTTTTCTGATCTCGACCACATGACTCTATCTTGACTCTGCGTAGAAACAAACGCGTGCTTGCTTCAGCATTTTGTTGACATATATTATGTGGGCTATAGTTAATTTAGTTTTCCGCCACTTTCGTTCAAACTAAAGTTTCAAGTATTTTGCCTCGTGTAATTCTTCATTATACCAAGAACATGTTGGTCTTTGGATGATTGTCTTTGTTCGTAGGGGCGCATGTTTTTCAAGAATTACAACTAGACTCTTATTTAACGATTCAACATATTCATCAATGTTTATAATGATGGAGTTACTGTTTATTGCATCACAAGCTTTTACGTCATTTTTAAATGAATCAATGTCAATGGTGATCTTAGCTTTCTATAATTGACTGTTTTTTGGGTATGCGGGGGTCTTGATGCACGTGTGTTTAAAAGGCACCTAATGATGTTTGGCATTATATTTTTCGAGAACATATACACGAACTATCGTTAACTTGTTGATGTCATGTAATTATCAAACACCACGGTGACCACAAACATACATAAAACATTTAAAGACGTCCCAAATTTCAATATTTGTTCTGTCAGTGTCTTGAATTATTATTCGAACCACTTAATGAGACATGCATGCATTGAATGCCCGCAATGTTGTACACAATACGTAGCGTTTTGGAACCTCTAATCAAACTAAATGAAGTAATTGTCTCATGTTTGAGCTTATTTTTATATATCGAGTATTTGAATAACTGCAAATAAACCAACATGTTTACGTATTATTATACTCTCCATCATTACAATGTAGAATCGATTTCTGGTTTATTTCAATAGTATTGCATGTTGATACATATTGATAAACTATTATGATACTAGGGTCAGATAATTATGTACTTAATACATTTTTAAACGTGGAAAGTCTCCCTTATTTACTGGATGAACCTCGTACATAAACGCTGTAATGAATAACAGCAGTCTCTATAAATTTCTAACATAACGGATTTCTACACTGTAATCATAATAGGGAGCTTAAGTTTGTTCATTCCTATTTCTTAATAAAACACGGATGTTCACTAACCTTGAAGTTCAGTTATATGGAAACGGAGCACACGTGTCATATATAGATCTATAATGTTTCATTTGACTGATTTATTTAGTTGTTAAAAGCAATTTGCTTTTTTACATAAGTCCTTCGGTTGTTAAGACATACATATCATAAAAACGATAACATGTGTACATATGTCAACGGGTAATGCAACGCAAAAGTATCAAAAACATTGCACCGTGGTAACTTACCCGTAAATCTCACCAAGATCAATACCCACACACATGTAAAGTAGAACATCGTCCCGGCTTAATTCCAAGATTAATACATACACACGAATAATTATGAGATACAAATGAATAGGAAACGCGATATTGGAATATAAACTCAATTTGGTCCACTGTACTAATCATACTGTATGTTTCTGCATACATAATAATGTGCATGCTATATATCAGCATTGTGTCATTTCAATGTGCGAACATGTGTGCAGACTCTTTATTAAATTAAACTTACGAATTCATTCAGTACACGTTATAACGTATGTTCGTAAATGTTTCTTGGTATCGTGATTATTAGGTAAATTAAACATGGCCTTACATATAAGCGAATGCAAGTCTAAAATTATCATTTGCAGTAACAAAATTATGTGTTGATTATTAATCGATTAAATTTAAATATCTCATTACACTTTTATGGACTGCTATTGCACATGTCTCAATTAGAACAGTTTACCAATAGCGAGATACACTGAAAGCGATGTCCATTTACATGTTTTCCTTTTGAATTTGAGTAGTATGTTGATTGACTATATAATGTACTTTTAGTGTTCGATATTCACTTGTATTTATTCAATTCGCTTCAAGCTTTTAACGATGCAGTATGACAGAAACGTTATGAACATGTGTTTGCGTACTACGTTGTTGATGGACAATGACAATTACCTTTATGCATGCATACATGTATATAACCAGACCTTTGCGCCGAATATATTATTTAGATTCTGTACGGGAATCCTGTTAAATCGATGTAAGAGTTTTCCACTATATAAGACCACCGCTGCTGTCAGCCTGCCAATCACAGAAAAGAATATCAGAACGCAACTGTATCAATTCCGGAAGTCGTTGCCAATTAGGCATACAGTTGTTTATGCTTATGATTTACTTGATCGATACTGGATATTGTTGGCAGTGATTTCTCTCAAATTCCAAATGAAAGGTATTTGTACCTGTCTTTTTATTAACCCAGCATATTTTCAATTACATGTGGTATTCATAAACAGACATCCCCTTTAGAGAATTATTCAGAAAGTCGGTAGGCTCGTTGCTTCACAAACATCAAAACGTATATATTTATCGATTGCATTTTAATAAAAATATATGAAAAAAGTGTTATTTCTAGATTAATTATTGACATATGAATTACAGCCGCATTTTACGGTAGGTAGATGTGCTCATTTATCTTTATATTTGGCAATAAATGAACATGTCGAAAAGAGTATAATGTACGCCTAACTGCACAAAACATAATTTGAACTGTTTGTTTGACTGTATCCTGATCGCAATTTCAGTAATATGGCACACAATCGTTAATATATGTTAGACGTGTTTTTTTTCAGATTTAGTAATTACCTGTATTACGATAACAGTTTACAGTACAGAGATGTAATCATAAATCTTTATGTTTGGCTTCAAATGAACCTTTCCCAAATCGTGTACTGCATATATATATATATTAATTGCCGAAAGGCAGAAACAATAAGGTGTTCAATTCGTAAACAACCAAGCCATTGCGTATAAACTCTTCAATAACTGTGTTTCCTAATAGTACAGCGACACGATTTATATCGAGGGTAAATGAATAACTGTAGATCATCCTGCGCATTAAGTCAAATCGAGAAGATAATTACATCAGCCTTCCACAAATCCTGTATAAACATTAAAAAATCAGCCAAAGTCCACCATCTAAATTATTGTTTCAGTTATTTCGCCTTGTGTTTGTGTATACTGTCCTATGAAATATGTCCCAAAATGAAGAAATAAAAAATACCATTCATTGGTAAATTAATGCTAATGTATTGTTATTTCGTAGTAAATACTGTGCATAGTTCCTTTTTACAGTCCAAAGTTGTTAGTATAAGTTAAATGTAATACTGTTATAAGCTTTTCAAGGATACATTACCCTTCAATTTTATATGCAATGCGAATGGAATATATAGTAATATTATAATATAGTTAGAATTAATATTAAATGGTTGCAAAAGAGGCACATATACAAGTTTGGTATAGTGCAAAATGTAAACACACTGTTAAGAAAGTAATGTCGCTTTTTAACGTTTATTTAGACCTAGTATATCATTTATGTAATTGGTGTTTTGCTATGTCAAAGCGATATTTGTGTATAATTTGACTCATTATCAAAATAATATTTACATTTTAACTGCATTCGCAAAGATTTATTATGTATTATGATGTATTATTGTTATGATATTTTCATGTCATTATTAAATTCTACTTTCCCGTTGATATTAACAGTGTTTGTGATACTTTTTAATGGAAATTCCACTGTACCGTAATGATCGCTAATAATTAGAAACCGAAAGTAGATTTCGCGTATGTAAGACATTTGAATTTATTTTATATTCACGCAACTTAATCTGTTCATTATTCCATGTTTGAGGTATGTTCGATACCAAATCTATATTTGTTCTGGGTATAAGATCCTAATGCAACATCAGTTGTTGCACTAGTCTGTTACCACAGCAAAAACACACTATTTTTCTGATATTTCGCTCGACAGGGCTTTATCAGAGTTTATGACTATGAATTAACACTACATATTTGCAAATTTCAAAGTAATTTTATCGTGAGACATATCAGAAGAAAATACTGTGTTTATATTTCCCTACTAGATACGAAACTGTGTATTCTGTTATCTGTAATCTTATACATATGAAACATAGACAACTTCAAATTATAACATAGGAAACGTGCAACTAGACTAGTTCTCATTTTTAAATGCCAACACGTTACACGTTTTTAACTCCCATAAAATATTTCTTCTAGTTATATTCTTGTAAATTTACCTCATAATTCCCTAGTCCTCATAATGTCGACATTTGCTATTCGTCTGTGTGGCCTTTACATATTGTCCAAGTTTCTTTTCGTATTGTGTGATGGTTTCGTTTCGTACAGTCGGTAAAAAATGCAAGTGAGAACCGTTATAAACATGAACTGATCGATTCAGGTAAATCGAATTGAAATTACAGACGATTTCAGCGTGTTTTATAAAACAAAAACCACGATTCCCCCTATTTGCAATAAATGGTTGATCCCCTCATTATCAACACAATTTAAACCGACTGTAATGAATCTTTAACAAAACAGAATCATGTTCTAAACTGATCCTGTTGTTTTGTGCCGAGATTGTTACCTTTTTGCGAACCATACTAATTATGTCCGAAATCCACTTGTTTTGTGAGCTTTTATACAGGCCGGTAATTATGGCACTTTTGTTTGTTATCAATGACAGTGGAACCAATCAGTTTTTCTATAAGGTTCAGTCGTAGAAAACATGCATTGTCATACCTGTGGTCTAAGTCGGATATATCTCTCGTAGCCGTGTTCTACGCTACGCTCGTTTCTAAGGTTCATAGAACACGGCTACTCGTTATCTATCCTATACATAATACAGTTATGACATCAATAATAATGTGAACCACGTGCACGAACAAAACAGAATAATGTATAGGACATATTTCAGGCGTATAATTATATTAATGCTGATTTCACGAATGTCAGGTTAATGTGTCCGAGCTATACTCTAATACACTCCATTATTATCAGAGTATGCCAACAGTAAACGCTTGAATGTTTAGTGGTGTGAGTCCGATTTTTTTGAAGCGGTAAAGACGTAGCAACCGTTTAAGGAACACGACAATGTTCGTGTTATTGGATCTTTTATGCACGAATACCGTTAATAATAGCAGCATATTTACAAAAACGCATACTGCATTTGTTACCGACATGACGTACATTAGTATTTAAAATTATTACACGGTTACCTTATTTTGATGATACTGACGATATGAAGAATGTTTGTGAATTTTTGTTTATTTGATAGGAGTCAACATAAACCACATTCGACTCAATTAAATATTCATTTTATGTAAACTTTGTGTATTCTCTGCAATACAAATCGATACATTTATTGAAATCGTATTTATTTCAGGTCACTTTAAAACACACATTAACGGAATAAAATTAAACAACCGACATCGTTCGATTCAATTTAATTCAATGTTAAACGCATAACTGTTAACCGACCGTTTAGGCAGGCAGCAGTATCGATTTAATATACACCATTTATAATGTAGATAGCGTCATATTAACGTATTCTCGATCGTCGGCTGGCACTGTTGGTCCTGACAGCCCAGGCTTAATGTCTGGAGAAGTTGTGTTGTCGTGCAGAGTGTTCGCAGAGTGAAGAGTCGCGTATTCACGGACTTCTAGTTCTTCAAGTGCTTCATACTTATTTTCGGGACGAGTAGCTGAAGCATCTGCCAAAAAACGAAACAAGAGTGAGCATAATTGACGGGAAATGAATGATGTTGTGCTATTAATTTTGCATTAAAACACTGGCTCTATGACGGAGGCACTTATTTAATGAGTTTAAATGAATAAAGCCTTAAAGATTAAACATGCGTGTATCCATCCAATCAGACACATCCATATGAGTAGAAGAGCAATACACTTTATTAACATGATGTTCTTGCTGCCTTTGATATTAATAACTGCAATTATTACCCAATATGTAGGTTGAGTAACTTCCGTCTTTGTTTGAGGCGTTGTAATTTTGCCTGAATACAAAATAAAAGCATGATTTATTAATATTTGCATTATGCGTACTAACTAAATCGTGTTGAGACGAATGTTAATCATATGCATTATTATCTTTATATGCGCAGACAAATACAAACCCAATAATTGATCCCATAACCCAATTTATGTCAATGTATATGTTTTCTATACATATATAGTAAAATCGATCATACAATTACTTACGTTTCCAGCACGAGATCCTCATATTGGCCTGGTACTTCGCATTCTATGGATGCGCTCTGACCTGTAATAACTTACGAAATCAGGCTATTTTTATACAAACTAGTCTCATTCATAACGGGCGGGTACATGTATTATGTATTATGCAATGTTTGTTCGTGACAATGACATTACGATGTATTAAAAGCAATAAGCAGGCATGCATTTCTATGTCAAGATGTACATATTTGGTAGAAATTCATAAATCAATGTGCAAAATATTCGGATTAAGAGTTTAGAATGTGATCCGACTCTGGATGAGGTACTTATTTCACTGTATGATTTTCAGATATGTGTATATTGGTTCTTTTTTATTGTTCAGTGCATTGCAGTTTACAACATTTATTTCATATTTAATTACTAGACTATAGAAACTTGTAAAGTAAACATTTTGATGACTGGTTGCAATGGATAGAGCAATTATATTAATGTATAATGAATTTTAATTAACCACTACCTACCTATATTTTCGTATGTTCCATTTGCTCGATTTATTGACCTTCAACATATATTCAATATATTGGTTCTGTGCGTTATTAGAATTGGAACTATTCCAGAATTGCCCTGCACGTTTTTGGAATTCCAATAATGTCCGGCAATTCTAGAATAGTAATGCGCAATTTTGGAATCGTGCAAGCCTTTTTATGCATATATTTTTGTATTTTTTTTAAAATTAATTCTGTTTAATATTTAATAACATTATTAATTATTTCAAATTAAATGATTGTAGTATGGTCATATGGAAATATGACATATTTTCGTATTTTAAGACATGTCCTGTAGTATGGTCATATGGAAATATGACATATGTTCGTATTTTAAGACATGTCCTGTAGTATGGTCATATGGAAATATGACATATTTTCGTATTTTAAGACATGTCCTGTCAATTACTTAAGGCAATACACTTTATTTGTTTTCTAAAATGTTATTCTTTTAATTATTTCACAGCGTGATTTAATTTATTCAGTAATAAATATTTATAGTATTATCGTATGAAAATGAACATATCCTCTTTGTAACATTTGAAAGATTAAAACGTAGCCTCTGTCAGGGTCTCAAAACCACGACCTACCGGTCGAAAGTTAGGCACGCTAAACGCCATGCGACAGGGGCTCGCATATAGAGGGTGTATTATTTGAACGCCATGTCATGATAAAGAGAGAGTTTAAAAATATGGATGACTGTGATTAGTTCATTTGTATAAAGTGCACCGAGATTCTCTCAGGAATAGTTCGAAAGTTAGAGTGTAGCGAGCCTTCGAATCTGCGACATTTTTGTTGTGAAGCCAGTGCGTTACCACTAGACCACCAATCCGTCAAAAAGCGTTGCACACGCTATAAATTTTTTGACATTTCAAACGGTATTTTTTTTAGCTGTCCGGCTAGCGCAGTAGTTGGTACATTCGCTTCTCACCTAGGCGTCCCGGGTTCGCTTCCCACTCCCAGCGCATGTGGGTTTGGTTGGTGGTCACCATGCCGGACAGGTGGGGTTTCTTCCCGGTACTCCGGCTTCCCCCCAAAGCAGAAGGCCACAACAAAATTAAAATATTGTTCAGTAAATAATAAATAGCTGAAAATTGCAGCTATGATTCAAAATTCGTCCCAACTTTCGTGAGTTTCTAGTTAGTTCATTGGGCAGGGGTGCTGGGACAAACCCGGGTCCTCACATAATGCAGCCTCAGGGGCGGAGGGACCTCATGAACTTCGAAATACACACATACACACCCATTTTTTTTCATAAAAGACACATTATTTCGAGTTCATTTCTGCATCAAGAGTGATATATCGCTGATTTGTTTGAAATCGGTGTAAAAAAGGAGATTGTTAATGTGCCAATCTGCTAATAAGTCCTTTGAACATCACAAGGGTGTGATAAATACAATAATTATTACAAAATGATCTTTTGACTCAGTGAAAATTACAGTTTTTTTGCACGGTCACCTCTTGATCTTCGCAAACGGGTTTAAATCTATCGTTTTAACTAATTAATACCTGCGTCTATATAAATGCACTGTAGTAACCGAGCAAGTAAATGTCTTTGTCCTTTTAATACGCACGGAATTATATTTCCATTGTACATGTGAAAGTTCTAGGTTTTCAGTGTTTAGTTGTTGTTTTTTTTAACGCGATTGACCTTTTCCCATTAAAAACAAAAATTCTGTGTGTTGTTACAATGGATGCGCATAAAACAGTCATCGAAGTTTATGTGCACAATTTGATCAGTAAAAACAATTCCAAGGTATTATCAGTGGACAAATATCATGAAATAGTGAATGTTTGAAACGTGTTATCTCATCCATGTCAGTGCAAATTTGAAATGGAAAATCAAAGCAAAAGGATATTCGCTCATGAACTTCCCCAGGCTTAGTCTAAATTATGTCCTGTGTGTGCCGGCAAAACGTCAGGTGAGTGCTATTATATGATTCTTTGTTATTAACTGATTATGCATTTTATTTACATAGAACGTGTTTCTCCTTTGCATGTGCTAACCTTATAAAAAGATGTAGAACTCGTGCGTAATTTTACTATTGTTGGAATTACTACAACATTTCATTTAATGTCATTGTTCGTAATAGTAATCGCGGGATTTAATATGCATCGTATATTGTGCATACCCTTTACAGCTGCCACAACTACAAACGCGAGCAGTTTAATTAATGTTAAGAAATGCAATAGAGCACGCGGTGCACGTGCTAATTGTGTTGGTGGTGGTGATGGTGGTGGTGGTGGTGGTATAAATGAGAGAAGAGGTAGCGGTAATTGCAGTGGTGTTGGTGTTGGTAGTGGTGGTGGATGTATAATGTCAGAAGTAGTAGCGGTAGCGGTCATACCAATGGCGGTGGTGGTTGGTGAAATACGGATAAAAGTACCCCCGGACAAAGCCCGCTCAATGTTTTTAACACCCCGGACATAAGCCCTCCCGTTGATTTTAATGACCCGGACAAAAGCCCGCTCGTTAAAATCATATAAATCTTTAATTATAATTATCGCCCACAGTTAGTCGGTAATTAATTATAATTAACGCCCAAATACACCACATGCTGTGATTCAAACAGGTTATTATTTTTAACAGATGTGGTGGTGATGGCGGTGGTTTTTATATTAGCATGAGAATAAATAGCGGTAATTGCAATGGTTGTGTTGTGATGATGATGGTGGTTTTTATTTTATAATGAGAAGTAATAGCGGTAACGGTTATTGCAATGGTGATGGTGGTGGTTATATTAGTATGAAAAGTAGTAACGGTAACGGTAATTGCAATGGTGGTGGTGGTGGTGGTGGTGGTGTGATGATGGTTGTGGTTTTTATATTAGAATGAGAAGTAGTTTTCGTAGAAGCGGTAACGTTAACGGTAAAGTTTCGATGTGTCGTTGTTCAACGCTTTAAAGACAAAGAGTTGTTTAATGGCCGATAAACAACGATAATGCGAACAAATCGATTCTAACATGATTTGACGCATGTCTTTGCATCATATAATGTAACTATATCTTGCTATGCACCTCTCATAATCAGGACGAATTTTTGCGTTGTTTATTTGGTAGTTTAACAACGATAATTTTGTTCTTTGTCTATAGAAAAATAAGCGAGTGTCATACTAAAATTACTAATAACTAACTAAGTGAATTATTGAGTGAGTGCGTGCGTGAGTGCGTGCGTGCGTGCTTGCGACCGAGCGAGTGTGTGAGTGCGTGAGTGCGAGCGAGCGAGTGAATGGTGGTACGGTCGGTCGGTCAGTCGGAGTTTGTAAATATATGAGAGAGCGGATCGGAAGTATATTCGCTCGGTAACTTTATTTGTCCTTGCCTCTGTAATGTCTCACAAAAGATATATATATATATATATATACTTTTTTTAAAAATCTTAGAATGTTCTATTGACAGGCCCAAACGTGATTTTTTCATTAATTTACTGGATACCAATTAATCAATTCATTTTTATTTTAACAAACAAGAATACAACTTCATAGAGAAAATGTTTCTTTGAAACTAATGCAATGTACTCATAAAACTGCGGTGGCAATTAAATGTTAAATATACTTTACAAACGAAAAATTATTTTGTTAAAAAGGTATTTTGACATCTACTTGGTTTGTTTTATTTACAATTATAATATTGTTTTTTGTTGTTTTTTTTTAAAGTTTTTGCCAACATATAAATTTATATTAATGTTATGACATTGAAATTTAAGAGGTTTTAGTCCGTACGATATTTATTTTTTCCTGAAATTTGGTGTAAGTTATTGTTTAAATAACCGTGAATACAACTAATGTTTTTGCTTTAAAATCTGCTCTACAATTTCTGTCAACCATTTTTACATATTAAATGACGGTTATTATTTCTTTTTGTTATTGTCATGCAATGTATTCTGTGTTATTGTTATGTGCATATAAAAAAATAAAACCTTTAGTCTTGCCTTGGAGTCTGCATGGTATGTTTTGTGGTGGAAAATAATAAAGCATTGCCCTTTAGTAATGCAACACTTTTCGATTAATTCGACTGCAAGAAAACCATTTGAATATTCACACTTGTAATGCTTAAAAACATAATTTCCAGAATGTTTAAAATAACTGTTTTCAAAATTTAAGGTATGATCAAGTTTTCCGCTTCATCAATCTGACAACAACGTCAGAAAACTGGGGATTTTATATAAAATTGCGATTATAATTGTCATTAATGAAATGCAAAGAATTGTGTGATACATAATGTACTCAATATTTGTTTGATTAGTATTACGATGACGACACATTAACCTAAATGAATAAACACGGCCGATTTCATTTATTCCAACTTTGTCCAGATTCCAACTTTGCGCACGGACTATTCTAGAACTGCTCTGCGCGTTTTTGGAATTCCAATAAAAGCGGACCGTACTGGAATTCCAAAAACGCGCAGGGCGATTCTGGAATCGTCCCGATTCCAATATTGCGCAGAACATATCAGCTACAAATAATAATATATTAAACTATCGATTTAAGAATAACACAATAATACACAATGCACATAAACAACTTATACAACTGTTTCAATATATCAGCTTCAATGAAAATAATAATCAATCACGCATTTTATGAATGGAAAATTGTAATTAATTCATATTATTCGATAATAGGATACAAACTAAATGCTAAACGAATTATACCTTCTCGTTAGTGTTTGCTTCGAATCAGATGTGTTCATTGCTACAACACAATTGCAAAGTAAATAGAAAATACATGACACACACAAATAGAATTAGCGAACAATGTGCACGGTGTACATAAATGTATTTATTTTGCTTGATATACAGTTTAATACAATATTTACTTAAGTGGAGGGCATAATTTGTACATTTAACCTTCATTTGCTAACAATATACCTCTGTCTCTGTTTCTCCATATCACAAAAGCGGCAATTATACCAACTAACGCAGCACCGCCTACTGTACCGCCAATAACAGGTGAAGCCGAGCGATTGTCAACTATAAATAAACGTAAACATAGCTCGTTCATAACAACACTATTTACTGCAAATTATTGTTATTGGGTTACTGGCATCGATTTCAATGCATTGCGTCTGTAGTGGATAAAAATACCTGTATCAGCAAGAGTGGTTTCTGTAATTTCTTTAGTCCAATTTGATTTGCCAATCTTGTTTTGCGCCAGCATTTTGATTGTGTAAGTCGTACCAGGTTTCAATCCTTCAATTGTCCATGTGCTATTTTTTACAACATTCGCTAAGTGTATATCCATCCCGTGTTCAGTACCTGCGTCTTTGTACTGAACAATAAAGTTTTGATCTTCACCGCCATTAAAACCAGTAATCCATTCAATTGTTATTTCCGTTTTTCCTACTCCTATTACACGAATGTCTTTTGGGACTTCTGGTCTCGCTAGAACAATATAACATATTAGTGGAATACACACATGCGCGTACCGGTACATAGTAAATAACTGCCTTCTACAACTCAATAAATCTATCATTGTGTTTGTAATATTGTAATGTTTCATTACATATTCTTACATTCAGCTATTACAATACAGTTATACACTATTGGTATACTACTGGTACTTACATTGTGCGTTCAAGGAAAATACATTCGATATTGAACCCAGTGCGTTGGAAACGTTCACCATATATTCTGTAAAATCTTCCAATTGTATATGGAGGATCGTTAGTTGTGTCTGCATGTTATTTGCTGAGATATTGACCTGAAAGTTGCTGTAATTGGACAGGCCCATCCATCCATCATCTACACGCTTAAACCAAGTGAAGTCTGCCATCCTGGGTTCTGGATATGCAATTATTGTGAAAGTTAACACCACAGAGTCGTTGGTTGCTCTGTACTGTTCTGTTATTGGTGGAGAAAAGGGAGATGCCCTTGGAGAACCTATTCAACAACAACAGCTGTATTTACTTACACTTACAATGTGAACTGATACACTTATAATGCTACCACTGCCACCTCAATACGATTTAACCGAATTATGACTTACATTTTATGGAGACATCCAAAAATTGTTCAAGTGCTCTGTTATAACTATTATATGCCTGACATTTATATCGCCCAGCATCATATTCACATCTTGCTGGATGAATTTTAGATGTAACTGTCAGTGCTTCTTTTTCTATTAGGAGATGTTCACGTCCACGGGTTGCGTTAACGATGCTAACAACAGGCTCAGGATCACCACTGGCATAACATACAAGTTGTATCATATCGCCTTGGTCAACTTCAAGGGTGGTAACAGAACCATTGGCGTTGAATGTTTCTATGTTTGCCCCGTCTTAAGGAAGTAGAAAACGTATTTATAAATATGTATATTTACTATTTTGCATACTAAGACCAAATTCAGACTATTATAATACAGTTACTAAATACATATATCGTTATTTCAGGGGATATGGTAAATCAAGTAATGTCTTATTGATAAATGTAATTTTGTTATCATTCAGTTTGTCAATTTTTAAAGCCGACTTCTGTAGTTCATACATTAGTGGAGTTGATTTAATCAAGAAAGGAAGGCACAATATATATTATTAATAACTCGCATTTTGTTAGCATCCCCTTTTTCACTTATTTAAAGACGACTGGGAGTTTCTTTTTTCGCACACCTTTGCGCATCAGTGCAGTTGATTTAACTCTGCAAAAATAAGAAGGGTTTTGACATATACTATCTAATACATATTATGTATACTGTTATTTTGGACTAGTGTATAAATATTTCTTATGCGTTTTGAGAACAGTTAAAAATGTTGTCACGACTTTTATCAATATATTATATACAGAATACATGCATTTATTAACTAGTTTACGTGATTTTAACCCATTCTCCGACTTGTTTTGTTACGAACGTAGAAAGTAGCGGACAACAATGACGTCATATCAGTAAATAATAACATAATAATCGATATTGAACATGTTTTTTTATTAGACATTTATTTCTATAATCAAAAAATATTTTTAAAAGCGTTGTATTGTTTTGCATATCATTAAAAAACAAATCAATTACTGCATATCACATATCAATTTATTCACCGTGTAATGTATCGTTTTCTTACAGTTAGTCAATAAAGCCACTCAAAACTTCAGTTCTTGTACCAATAAATGGCCAATAACACTTTATTTGCAACACTAAAAACAAACAATGTTTTCCAAAAAAGCACTTATGGGTATGTTTGTTTACATTTCTTTTCTTCAAAAGCTATTTCGGTGACCCTCCACTTTTTGTCGTTTTGTTGTATTAAACATTAAAAGACCAGCACAATACGTGAAAGGGTAAATAAAGGATGAAAGGAAAAAAAAAAGTAGAAATCGTCCTTAAAGAATTAAAAATTGTCCATTTTTATTTCTTAACTAAACAAATGGTTGCGAAAAAAATGCATCGGCAAATGTGTTTGTAAAAATATGAAATATCGTCTATTCTGATAACTATTTTGTGTGTGTCTTTAATATTAACGATTGTATGCCGATATGCAATGTAGGCTCATTTTAAATGTATACATCATTTAAAATATATCTATATATAGTTATATAACAAAGAGAAAACACACAAATGCTCAACTTACATTGAACATCTACACTGAATATTGATTGGCTAACTCCATATTCTGTTTTGTTGCCAAGTTGTTGCATTGCGTTCGTTGCCGTACACTGGTATTCACCTTCATCCGTTAATTCAATACTGTTGATTGAGAGAGTTTGTCCTGTACCGACACTAGTATTCGTATCAATCCTGATCCATGTAAAGTTCGTGGCTCCTGGGTTACCAGCTTTGAACAAACTGCACTCAATGGTGAGAGTTCTGTTTTGTAGAATGGTTTGATTCTGTATTTGTTGAACCACAGGTGGATCTACAACAAAACTGTATTTATCATGTATAGAATATTAAACATTGTTTAATGTTCCAAACTTAGTTTTGCATGAAAATTTATAAATCGATCGACATAACAATTGCATGCATCAAACATGTATAGCGTTAATACAATCTCGTATATAAGTAGATTAACTAACGAAAGTACAACTTACAGAGAACATCGAGGGTAAAAGTCAGACTTGATGACTTGCTTTCTCTATGTTCAAGACTATCTAACATAGTGTTCGTTGCAATGCACGTGAGGTTCTTTGGCATGGTTGTGTTAACGTTGTTAATAAATAGGTAATTTTCTACTTGTTTTCCAGGACCATGCCAATCAATGCTAGAATTTGGGTTACTGGTAGCCAAACACGATATTGTGAATGACCGACCATTTATCACTTTGAGTACATCGTGTATAGAGTAGATATCGTTGTACTTAGCGGTAGGAATTCCAGGTCCATCTAAAATTAGAATAATAGCAATACAATATGTTGTTTTAAAATGATTCACGCTGAAAACATACCGTCTGTCTACTTTAATGGCAGAAATTTTGTGTATAGCCAGATACGTGTGATACTTACAGAGCACATCCATATGTATAGTTGAATTATTACTTCCCGAAATGTTTCCTCTGATATTAGTATCCATAATATTATCCACTTTGCATGTGAATGACTTTTCTGTGTTTCTCGAAACATTTGATATGACACGAGTATTGTTGTTATATCCCGGACCCCATGAATATGTAGAATTCGGTCTACTGTCTGCCGCGCACATTAACTGCACGCCACTGCCTTCGATTAACTTTATAAGTCCATTCGCTGGGACAGTTTCGGTCCTTGACAAATTCGACAGCACACTGTACTTGATTGTCGGGACACCAGGACCATCTGGAATAAACAATAGCTGCAAGCATTCAACAATAGATAGTTCATACGTGTAATAATGTTGTACAGACAAGAAGAGCATATACTCCAACTAATAAGTTATGTTGTTTTGTTTTAACATATGCCGTATATTAACATCATCTCATATTCTTACATAAGACAGCTGCTGACAAGTTATTGGTTGAAGTTTCTAGTGTTTTCATTCCATTTGCTTCCAGAATAAAGTTAGAAGCAAGGCATGTCCACACCGTGTCTTGCTGTATGTTAGTGAGAGTCAATGAAGACGAATTTGTCTGCTGTCCCTGCCAGTATACCGTAGCAGTAGGGTTAGCGTCCCACTCGCAGACAACATTGATGTTGTCCCCTCTCACTACTTTTATGTTGTCATTTATAGTGAAATTTTCGTTTTTGTTTATGAAGCGTTTGAAGGTGGGGGTATCTGAAAGTATTATCATACGCGATATATGAATAGGGACTTATAAGCGTTCGAAAAGTATATTCGCGTGTATTCTGTTGTTAATACATACACACATTATAGTTGAACATTTGAACATACATGCTTAAAGCATATATGACAATGAATATTACAGAAAGACACAGAAATACAAGAGCTGGTTATTGCATCTCTACATTACTTAACGCATAGTGCATACTTTTATACAAGATCTGGTCAGTGTTTATCCACATTACTAATCAAATCAACGAAAACTTACATGACACGTTCAACATTAAGGTTGTCACGTTTTGTGTAGGTCGGTTGCTCATCGATCCATTTAGTGAAAGAATCGTGTTTTTTGCCTCACATGAAATGTTTTCTAAATTGGAAGTCCGATTAAACTGCAACACCACCATATGTCCTGTCGCGGTTCCTCCTGGGTATACCCAACTGTACGAAGGAGGCGGACATCCGGAGGAAGAGCATTTGAATTCCACAGAATCGTTTTCTCGGATTATCACACTGTCCGTGACGTTTTTGTTACTCACAGTAACGCTAGGTCTGGTAACGGGGACTGCACACATAATAAATTAGTTACACATGGTTTTCGGTGGTTGTGATTTATTCCGATCCCGGGCAAGCACGCTAGCTTATATTAATAATAAAATATCTAATAAATTTCAATGAATTTACATTACATGTATAAACCATGTGATGCACCATTGCACATTATTTCAGCTCCTTTAATAGTTAATATATTACCAGTGAATTTTTCCAGTTTAGATAGTCATGAATAGATAATGAAACAATATACAAATAAACAAATCGAGTGTTTTAATAAACAGTTGATGAAAACTTAAACAAGCGTTTGCAAATACCGCATGAAAAACGTTAACAAACATCTTCAAAAATGAGTATTATTCTTATTTAGGTATTCGATATATTATATGTAAACATAAATAATCCAATAACTAGTCATCGAATGTAATAGAAATGCATTTTTCGTCGATAACAGCTGATTATTATTTTTCCATTCAACAAATACGTTTTATTTGTCCAGCTCAGTCTATCTACTTTTAGAAAATATACACATGCATTGCAATCAGATCGGAAAACATATCATGTTATAAACTGTTGGCTGGATGTTGGTCTTGAAAAAGTTCTTGAAAAAGCGCAACGAATATACTTACATTGTATATGTAATTTTACAACACGATGTATAATTATGTTAATTGTCTTGTACACATATCGGTCAATACAAGACAAGTTTCTGTCGTGGTACGAAGTTGGTATATATCGCAGAACGCTAGTCGCTACATCAGATGTGTATGTATAACTGGCATTATCAGTAATGTTTCGCTGATTCTCAAACCAATCAATGCTGGCCAAGGGTCTGCTCTTTGACGTGAAACATGTGAAGTTCAATCCTTCGTTATATACTGGATATGAAATGGATGTCTGTGGTAGAACAGACGCCGCTGTGAGGTTCACTGGAATTGGCAGAGATAATGTTGTTTTGTATGACTTCGTACGGATCCTGGTCATGCAAAGCATACTATGGCCAATAGGACATAATTTCGGTTTTTACTGAATACAAATAAATCACTTGTTTGTAAGCAGTAAATGTGTATGAATTCGTGTTGCAAAATAGTACAGTTTGTTGTGTCATATAATCTGTAAAAAAGTGCGTAAACTTTAAAATCCGATTATTTCGTTTTCTTTGCTAAACACGCATTCATATCAACTAACATGTGCATGCTAGTATTTTATGAGTTGTCGATACAATTTAATTCAATTCAATTGGTTTATTTGCTTCATGGCCACCGGCCCTTGCATATATATGCACACATGCATAAACACATTTAAATAAACATATAATTGTGGGGTAATATGGTGGTACAGCAACACATAATTGTAGTTAAGTTAGCAGAACTTTTCGTCTTTCGAAATAATAATAGATATACATGGCAATATTTCTCATAACATTTTCGTCACGTGAGCTCATTGCTTTATTAAACTTATTGATTGCAGGGGAAATGTAAAAAATGTGGTATCAATAAACTCTACACGAAGATCTTCATAGAAAGGACATATAAGCAAGAAATGGTATTAATTTTCAATGCAGAATTTTACACAAACGACATCATCTTCTAATTCGATCTAAGTTTAAATATCGTCCTTGTTCTATCATGAGTTGATGCGACGATGTTCTGAAACAAACATATGCGTTTCTAAATTTACGAATTAAAAGTACGTTAAGATATTTTTCCCATATATAATTGCAAGACTGAGACCATGTCTGTAAAAGTATATATTTTAATCTCTGAAAATAATGAATACAAGAACATGTATAGTTTAAACTTTAAAGAGTTGATTTATATTTGAATTAAATGTATTATATAACATAATTGTTAGTGTTTCTTAACATAACCGCGGAGGAAGCTAATCAAAAGTATACAAGGTGCATATTCAGTTTAAAATTTTAGATTTGTTTTCAATTCAATTCAAGTGCGTCAGCATTATTTACGAACATAAAATACAAACAAATACAAAAAAACATTGTGTAACGTTCTTTTTGCCTGTTATATTCCGTTCTGTTAGTAGGATTACACATCGTCTCAAAGTATTCTACTTTTTAGTAGATTGTGATAGAGCGAATAAGTAGGTGTTCTGTCCATTAGCGATTGTTTTGAGTTACATGCAAGTAACACATAAACATAAACTAAGTGTACCTTGCGCCAAAATTAAGATTGCCGTCGTTTGCACGTTGTTCTCTTTTGAGCAGCTGTATGTTCCTGCTGTTGCTTCAGCGAATGTCATTACGGTGATGTTCACAGCTGAGAGATCATTTGTTGTTGACATACTAAATATACCAACACTTGTATCTACCACTGAACAATCTATCAAATATCTGCCCCCACACCGCCCTATATACACTTGTTCTTTGTAACAGTCAACGAGTTTTTGTTCTGTAGTCCAGCTGAAGTTGAAGTTCAACTGCACATTTCGTTGTCCAATTTCTGCTAGCTGATCATAGGAACCTATAAATAATCAGTACATATTACAATTATTTTCCTATGATTTTAGTAAATAATTCTCTACCCTATTCCATGCTGTTAATTCGAATTCGGTTCTCTTGCGAAGTATTTTTCTCTGATCCTATCTGACATACTTATTCTGCAATAACAATGTATAATACTGGTAACTATGTTCCACCTATTTTTATTTTTATCCTGTTGTTTTGTGTATTTTGAAATGAAAGAATAACAAAAAATGTATATACATGTATTTTTGTGCATTTAATAAGAATACGTTAGCAAATATATTGTACTGAACATTTCAATTATCAAACGCATATAACATATAAATTGTGTAAAACTGCATGAACACGCAAAGGATCGTAAAGTTAAATGTTATCGTTTTTCTCGAAGTGGAACTGACGTTTGAAAGTACTTGCAAGGTTTATTGCCTGTAATGTGGAAAATCATCGAACGAACAATAATCACACCGCTCCTCTTAGATACAAACAGTTCCATCTTGCTCATCATTAATCAAACCGATCCTCTTAGATACAAACAGTTCCATCTTGCTCATTTGCTAACTTGTGTTTACATTCGGAGATATTTACCACATGATAATTATCACAGATTTGAGACGTGTTAGGTTAAATACCACTAATATATCATTATTCAAAATCCTGCAAACATATACATAAGGTAGTTAGTGCAGAGGAATAAATGTTTTTACCACAAAATAATTTTCTTCCAATTAAAACGCTTATAACAACACTACGTCTTATATAAAGATAGCAAGATACATTTGTACAATTTATACCCGGTTAATATAATTTTAGTACTAAACGACGTCCTTCTGGGCCGTAGCGGTATAATTAGTGGCGCTGGGATGTGTACCACCAGCCTTGCCGTATGTTACATTTAAAGACACAGCGAACATTTGGACGAATTTTTAATCATAGCTGGTATAGCCAACTAGTTTTAGTTACTTCTCATTGAAATATTAGTTTTTTTTTATTTTGGTGTGGTCATGGGCTTTGGAGAAAACCAAGTCGCACGCGCCGGGACCTGAAATTCAACTCTATCTCATCGGAGCGAGTGGAAAAACCACTTATTTTGGATAACCTGCCCCTGCTACTATGTTATAGTGTCACGCACACGCAAATAATGGATTATATCATAAAATCATTGGATGGCAATAATCTGTTTCATAAGTTTATTTTGTATTGACTTATTCTTCATGTACTTATTTAAAGTTTACGTTTCTGCATTGCATGCCGCTTGTTGGTCAAATATTTAATTTTACAATAAATTCAGAATGTTTGCCTCTGCACAAAGGCATATTTACCACGAAGACACATCATTCTGTCTGAGCCCAAACCATACAATAGTAAATACTGTTGTTTTTTTTCTGACGGTCACACTTTTAAACAACTGTACTTTAATTTAAATGCACATCATCAATGTTTTATACACTTCCATAGCTTAAGGTCTGCACATATAATTGTATGTATACGCAATAATTTTAAACCGAATTGGTGATTTGATACCATAATTAAAATATGCTTCTGCCAAAGTTTTATACCGGACTGGTAGCAAAATATTCTCGACATGTGTACTTTGAATATATAACAATAATAAATTGCATTGATGTCTGACTGCATATTCGGTAAGAATAAAGCAATATAGTATGCACTGCAGAATCTACAGTAACGGCGATGAATATAAATAGTGTCTTACCAGAATGTACTTATAGGCTAAACGATTTCAAAGCCAAACTAATTAAACACTGTCATATTTTCATTTCGTTGACGTTACGGACATGCGAAAGACTTATTGTCAATAAAATATTTCTGCACGATGTAAAAATCTCATATTGCCAATTAAGTGTGTTTGTCCGAAATACTAGCCAGTTATTACATTAACTAAAAATAACAGGTACTATGACTATTTTATGACATTAAATGACACATATGCAATCGTATAAATACACTGATATATCTTTAAAAATCTGTCATATGGTCTGAAGTCAAATACAGTGTAATAGCAATTAACATTTTACTGCTAGTGGGAGCCACCATTATCGTATGCATGACACACTGTTTTGATACGTGCGGCCGGGATCCAGATTAGCCAACCGCAGCGCTAGCCAAACTGCCCGACATTAATACGAACATTTCTATATTCGCGTGTTTAAACATTGATAATACTTGCAAGTCCGAAAGTGTATTTTCGATGGGAACCTGGTCGTCAAATAATTAAATAAACTAAAGGAATAAATGCCAAATGTTGAATGCCAGTTTGTTCAACGTGCTACCTGAACTTTATTACTTTTCGATGGGAGCCTGGTTGTCAAACAATTAAATAAACTAAAGGAATATATGAGAAATGTTGAATGCCAGTTTGTTCCACGTGCTACCTGACCTTGATTACTTGTCCTTTAACATTTAAAGTCAAACATTTTTTTCAGTTTTCTTCATGTGATTGTTTGGCAATTGGTTTGTTCCAGACATATGTAATGTTTAAAACCAATGATTTCAGTAATTTCCAAATAACAATTTGCAAAAACATTTCCGACGCATGGTCTGTGTATGATTAATTACAAATGAAGTATGAACACATTTTTCTCGTTTAGTTTCAGAGAAAGAAAAACTCAAGCTTGTTATTTCGCTCAATCAATATAACCTGTATAAATGTCTACTCGTTTTGTCAGCTGTATTGACAGAATTAAGTGAATCTTTTATAGAGTTTCATTATAGGCACAGGTTGACATGCTATCATCGTTCTTAATAGTTCAATGTTACTTTTGAACTATTACGACGAACAACGTCAATAAACAATATTAAGAGACAACTGTGGTTTGATGTCTTATCGCTTTAACAATGTATACATACAATGCATTTAGTGAGTTGTAATCTAATGGACTGGTATGTTGTTGACGACAACAGCCCCGTGTGTTTTGTTTTTATGAAACATTGTGGATTAAACATTTACGATTGAAATGAATCCACATGCTGGTATAACAAAACTCATCGTGTTCAAGACAATAATTACAGGTATGTTTGAGTGTTAATATGTTCAATAAACATTTAACATTAAAATGAAAGCTGTATCAGTCTTAACTTTAACATTTATAAATCGTATAACATGTAATATGTCATTGAAATACATTTTTTTCAGCGGTTCTACACAGGAAGAGACGTTGCAAGTTGAAGCAGCAAATATTATGGTTAACGACCGAATACCGTTAGTTTGTGGTACATATAAAGATGTATTCAATGTGTTTTGGGAAAATACTGATGAAGGGGCCTTCCCAGAAACCATCGTTACTCAACAATTTCCTTATAGCAATTGTTATCCAAATGCCAACGACTTGTCAAGATATTTGGAATTTAACTAGAATGTATTCTTGTGTAATCAAGTCAGCGGATGTTTCAAACAACGATAAAGGTTGGATGTGTTCCGCGATAGTTGATAGTGTGTTAGCCTTCAGTACAGAATACACAGAGTATTACACGTAAGTTATCTGTTGTACATTTTCTTTAGAGTTTTACCTTTGATTGTACGTCTCGTTTTAAACAGAGCCAGAACATTTCGATTAAAATAAGTATGTTCAACTAATATTAGTTGGCATTGTATCATGATTTCTTACGCGCTATGCACAGCGGCATTAACGTAATGAATACTCATGCATCATTCCCAAAGTGTCTGCCTATAACATGGCACAAGGTGTTGTTAAGTATCTCTGTATTTGAGTTAATCCTTTAAAACACATACATACCCAAATCATTATGCTCGGACGGCGATTTTATGTTGAACATATGTGGTAGGGGTTGTTAACAACTGTGTTCGTCTAAGTACAAAGTCAAAAGCGCGATTTGTTTGACCCAATATATATCTGTTACCCATTACTTAATGGATGTTATATTAAGTTTATATCAACTTATTGCAATTTGAATGGACAGTTTAGTTCTTTTTTTCTTAACACCACATTTTCTGTACCGTTCTCTTCTCTCTGTTAACATTCATTACAGTTACGTTTTTATACTCTATGAGTATAACCTAAAGATAAGATTTATCTATACACCGTTTTATAATTACATTCGAAAATTAATAATCAAAAATAATTTCAGTAATGTGCCAGTTTTTAAATATTGACCTGAATAGCGTAAACGTAAAAGGGCAACTATCAAAATAGGATGATGTTTACAAGTGGATAAAAAATTATCTCCCTAAACTGCATACATGCATATAAAAAATAAATACAAATCGCTCAGAGCTAAGTAATGCATATCACACAACATAGAACTATTACAAAGGTAATATATAATATATTTTTAAACCTCGTCATGGCAAAATATGACTTATTTAATATAGGCAACAGCGTTATATGTGCACACTACCAGTAAACAATTTTGGTTGGTAAGGCTTTTAACCAACGCTGGGCCTGGCTTTAGAGCAATGTTGCATTTTAGTTTGTTTTGCAATGCAGTTACAAGTCAGATTCTGACGTCGGTCCATTGTCTAGATCAAACCCAAATGCGACCTTTTTCTAACATAATTTCACCCATTTCTGACAGTAATCCAACAATTTTTAAGCATTGCACATTTTCATGTTTGTTACGTCCTTAGGACGTAGATCTAGTTCTAGCTATACAAATTAATAGTAAATATTATAACAATAAAATGGTTTTTATACTACATATGACAGGCGTTTACACAAGCATTAAAAAAACGTATTATCTCATAATAACTGAATTGGCCGAGCTTCGGGGATTGATTTCTCCACAAATGACAGTACTCACATGCATATGTACGTGTGAATGGCGTATATGGTGATTTTAATCTGGTAGAACTAATGAAATACTGGCCTGTAAAATATATTGCCTTTCGAAAGGTACATAGAGACCGCTTTAAATTAACAATATTTCGAAAATAACAACATTCTAATTGTATTCAAATTGAAGTACATTGACAAACACAGTGTGTTTCGGGTTTAACTATACTGTATGATATCATATTCAGAAAATGTATATGAGGGGCTCAATAGTTAGCTACGATGAGACACACAGGCGCACGTATGAAGTATACCTAAAGAAGTAAACACGCGATATCAATATCAATCATAGCATGAGATGTATACCACCGCACATAAATCAGTGCCATTATCAATACACCTGACGAAATAAGAGATACACGCGAACGCATAATAATAAATTTATAGTCGTAACCTACTGAACTAATTTCAAACTATATTACGCCGCACCGATTAACATTACATCGGAAAGTTAAACCTTGTCACAGACGCATTAATATATTAAGAATTTGTTAATGTGTATACTCTAAATACTTTAAATATGTTCTTCCAATTGCGAATTTGGGGCATTTAATCGATGTAAGAGTGCTCGATGAAAAAAACAACAAGAGTTCTTGATATAAATACAACAAGTGAAACAGGTGAGGGAACGAAACCGAGTATAAATGTAGGAAATGATAAAGAGTATAAATAGGCACATACGAATTCATAAGTGGCATGTAATTTTGTCCGAACTATAACGTGTATAAACATTTCGCATGCAAATAAACGTGTGTACAAATTTAATATACTAATACCTAAACTTACCACAATATTTAGCCAATACAAAGATACACAGTGTTCGAAAGTAGTGTATTAATTCCATCCTGGGTTAATGATTGGTGGCAGTTATTTATCCGAACCTGTCTCGGTACGTCCTAATTATGCAATCATATACATAAATTATGTCCTATAGACAGTCATAACTAAATCAGCATTTTTAAGTTTCATTTATTCTCCTCCATAAAAAGAGCACGCTCAATAATCTTACGTAAACTGGTAAACACAGTGTATATACACCTTGAGAAATATAGTCATGCATTTAAACTTCCGCCTACCCGAGTGTTCTTGTTTTAATCAATAGTCATTATTTACAATCAGTGTCGCGACATTTTATGTTGATTGAAAGGCACACAGTCCGTATTGATTTAACACTATTTCTAAAATAATAATACAATTATATTGTTATACCGACATATATTGATACAAATATCGAAAACACGTTTTTTCCGATTTAACATGGTTTAACACTATTCATATAATTATGTATGTATATATGAGCGTCAGGTTTGACCTATTATCTCAAAATGTTTTATTTAATTCCGTTACAACTGTATATTGTGATCGTCAATCTCAATATAACGATATGAGTCTACACTGTGTTAATCACAAACACATGCAGTGTGAGAGCTGGTGTGTAGCCTACTGGAAGTGTGTAAATTTACATGTGCTGTAAGGAACATTTTATTGCTTGCTTTTAATTTTAGTCGAGTCAATGGTTATCATATGCATGATTCATTGTAGTGTATTAACTTATTTATGTTGAAATTTGATTGATTTCAAATCGGTAAAACACGATTTAGCTAAGAAGCATTCAAATAATGTATTTGAGATTTTGCGCTAAACAAACCCAGAAGCTCTGCATACACTTATCTTCATGGACGCTTACATTCAATGCAAATGCAAGGAACATAACGAATGCCCCTATACTCACCAGACATTTGCCGATAACTGCGTTTGCAGTACAAATATTCAGCAAGGAACAAATATAAGAGGCAACTAACCTCTCGAGAAATGACAGTGAACAATTGAACAAAGTGGTCATTAACAGGTGATATAATTATACGGACCACAGCGAAATAGAAATTACTTGCTATGGTATTCTACAAAGGCAGCCAATAACGACAAATGACTGATTTGCTACACGTCTTATTATGCAATATAAATAATAAACAATACAAACAAATCTAAAAAATAAAATAACACACTACAATAAATTAGTTATGACGAGGATCAAACGCCGGATAGCATCAGTATTGCTTAAATAATATTTTCCAAAACTGAAAACATAGCAAAAGTCTGGGCACGAACTAGTGATGACGGGTTTATGCTACGGATGATTTTCCTTACTTACCTACTGAGCCACAGAGATAAGCTATACGGTTGTCGGATTTGTAACATACAGTTATATTTACAATTGTTTAACTGTTATGAAAACTACCGAAAATCTCCAAATGGTAACGACAATTACTGAGTTGCCAGGTAAAATCTAACGCACAATAGCCCAGACGATGTGTTGATAAAAATGTTTACATGGATGTCAATATTGTTTATGAATAACACGTTATATATATTCAAAAGTTACGTAGTGTTTCCATGATGTATTCAGTTGTTTAAATAAAGACACACAGCTTATGCCACATGCGGATTTTGACGTTTTAAACCAATTAAAACCTCATGTACCCTCAACACTAATTTGTGTGTAAAGCATTCGACTTTGCGCTTGCGCATAAAACCCAATCGTTTCATCATAAAGACATCATATTAAATTGATCTGAATGTAAACAAACTATTTTATATGTCCACAGTGCCAATATTTATTCTGAAATCCTTGATCTAACATAAAAATAAACATGACCCAATAAAGACCTTGATCTTTTTTCAACTTCATGTAAGCTCGCGAGCAACGTTTGATGACGTCATACGCAGAGCCCCTCCACTGATTTTCGTGTTTTGATATAAATACGACAATTTTGTATTAAGTGATCTTTTATCTGCAGAAAGAAAATCGATATTAAACTAACAATCATTCGCATCCAACGGATATAATAACTATATTGTACAATATATTTCCGCTTTGGTAAACAGGCATACAGTAGAATGTTGCTAAGCGGGTGTTTTCATACAACGTTTGCATGCGAGAATGTCATTAACTCTTTTTAGTTGATGGTGTATAATGTAATATAATATATCGGATAATCACAGAATACACACATTGACCAATTGTATAATACATTGCACACGTTTCCTATTAGTATGTAGATTAAGAAAATAAACTAAATCAACATACCGATTAACAAGAAAAAAACAATATGAAATAATATAAACATATAAATCAACAAGATGACGTTATAAGGATGCGCGTGTTGTATCTTTCCCTTTGTCATGAAATAAAGCAAAGTTTATTCCACGGGATGTTATTTGCTCAATGCCGGCGTACAGATGACAGAAAACTAAGTTACATATCGCAATACTTAAACAAATTAAACTTTGATAGAAGCGACATGTTTAATGTTAATCATTTAAAACATCACTTAATGGTGACAACCTTTTCAGTCCTCTATGTGATCATACATTTGTTTGAAGAAATAAAAACAATACTTGTACTCGATGACATGCTAACATGTTTAATGTTCATTAAAGCTCATGTGGTGTAATTTACGCTATAACAAATCAGTTTCTTGAAGTAATTGTCTCATTGTATATGCGCTTGAGTCAGATTACGTGATACAGTACCGTAGCAATATAAATCAGATGTGTCGATGCAGACAAACATTAAGGTACATGTTATAAATCGCTACACCTAATACTAGTCAAAGCGTGCGCTTATTGTAAATTATCGTATAATGTAATTGCAATATATTTCTATTCGGTACTAGTCTCCTTGGCTGAGGAAAATCCAATGGACAGAAAGAGAAAGTTAAATATATCGGAGAGGTATTCTTAACATGTGCTGTTATTAATCTTTACTACTTTTATTTTTGGTAATTCTGTAACAAAATAATTTGAGTTCTACGACTGCAAAAGAAATCGGCTTCAATAAACCATTGAAAGAGAATGCCAACTTGAACGTCTGCGTTGTGAACACGACTAGAAAGAGCGTGTTGCTATATTTATTGTTTATGTTCCATTCTTCAAAAAACTTACAACCTGGATTGTCAACTTCAAACGTTAAATCAAAAAATGACAGTGGTAAGTCCACATTTTTTTATGTGTTTCCTGCAACCCGATCCGACCTAACGAACCTCCTCCCCCCGACGTTTTTAGCGACGATTGTTTTCCGTTAAATCATTTTTTGTCAGATTTTAGATAATTTTGACTATTTTATTTTAGCGAAATTTGTCTTAAAAAAAAAATCAATCCAAATCCTACCTAACTTTTTAGAGACCATTGTCCAAAAAGCACAATTTTGTTTTTGCCTGAAGGTCTAAAGGAATTTTATATCAATTTCATAATATCAATACTAAATGATAACATGGGATGCTCAAATACCTCGCTATCTCCCGAAATGATAAAACTGTTTGCCCAACAATTTTTAATCTTAAAAAACCATGACTTTTATATTTGACCATGTGATAAATTTGACCATGTAGCTTTCTGTTTATATAAGCAACTTGTTAGAATTCAATGTTATGTAATTTAAAAAAGAAATGCACAATCAACACAAGTTATCACACAACAAATGGAAAGAAATAGAAATTGTTGTATTTTCTTTATTTATTAGAATTTCGGCTTGAAATGTCAGCTATGATTATTTGAGCTATATATGCATGTGTTCGTTCCAAAATATTGGCGAACTAGAAATGTGTCCACAGGCACGGATGCCCCCTCCTATGCAGCCTGTTTTACATGGCGCCGTTTGTCTATGTGCATACAAATTATTTTGCAAAAGGAGAATCGTCCTTTTATATTGTACTTTCTGCTAATGTATTCTCTTATTCTTTTAAGTTGTCGAGGTATAACAAACTTCCAATCAATAGTTTTAGTCCTGACAAAAATTCAATGAAGTGTTGTAATTAAACATTTTGGGCAATTATGAGTTATGGTTCTCGTATGCTTCACCTACTTTTGCTATCTTAAATAATTCTTTGAAGAATCAACAAAATGCATTTTATTATTTTTAAATCATGCTTTGCACAGTGATCAATACAGAGAAGTAATTCACTAACTTCACAAGTCAGGTTCTTACATGCGACACACCATCTGGTGACGGTGATCATGTCTGCCAATTTGACCTTTCAGCTGCAGACCTGATTCTTGCACGCCACATGCCGTCTTATAATGCTTATCACTTATGTCAAGTAATTTGAACATTCTTCCATGCCGGACAAAATTATAACATAACTGAATAGACCGCAGTGGTCATCATTGCGAATACCACATACTAAAGTGCAGACTTCACACATGTCACCTTCATACAATGTAACAGCGGGCGTGTCTGACTTTTATTGGGATACACGCGTTTGTATTGTATGTAATACAATTTAATATATCAATAGCTGGTTTACGTTGTATATTGTTGTAAGTAACAAATGTATACTTTGACACGTCTATTTGCAATGATAGTTTATTTATTCCACTAAACAGGTTACAGTGCTGGACAACTCGCCGACATTACTACTGGTAGCTGGTACTCGGGGTTGCTGCGATAATTGTGTCATGATTTTTGGATATGTAAACGAGATACAACACAACACGTTGATTAGATATGACAACTCAAATTTGCACATACAGTTAATCAATAACATCACATATTATGCCGCCGAATATATGTGTTAATATTCATGTATGCATCGGTTCTATCGTGAACGTATAATGTATTATTTGCCTAATTCTGTAACCATGATAATATCAGTTTCCAACGTTTTATAAGATGGTAAACCGAGATTAGCTAAGGAACTACTACTACTACTACTACTACTACTACTACTACTACTACTACTACTACTACCACTACTACTACTACTACTACTACTACTACTACTACTACTACTACTACTACTACTGCAACTACTACTATTACTACTACTACTACTACTACTACTACTACTACTGCTACTACTACTACTACTACTATAATAACTACTACTACTACTACTACTACTACTACTACTACTACTACTACTACTATTAATACTACTGCTGTTGTTGTTTTTTCTACTATTACTACTACTACTACTACTACTATTATAACTAATACTATTATTAATACTACTGCTGTTGTTTATTTTTCTACTACTAATACTATTACTACTACTACTACTACTACAACAACAACAACTACTACTACTACTAAAACAACAGCAACAAAAACAACTACTACTACTACTACTTCTTCTACTAGTACTACTTGTACTACTCTTAGTACTACTACTAATACTACTACTACTGCTACTACTACTATTACTGCTAATACTACTACTACTATTATTACTAGTACTATTACTACTACTACTTCAATTTCTACTGCAAATTTGATCACACATTCTCGGAGGAGCAACCGGATTTAACTCATTTAGCTGTACAAATTGAAGTGAATAGTCCAAATTAATAAGACAAGGGCTTGCTCGAGTGCTAATTAAGTTAGTGTTATTGGTGATTCGCAAACCTAGCAACCCTTATGGTACATTTACTTTTTTCATTTGAAACAGATGTGTTAACGTGTTAAATTTGTCTAATTCTGCATAACCTTGTGTACCCTATGCTACGACGTGATAAGATGTTCAATACACGAGACTACAGCACGTGTCAACAAGGCAACACATGTGTATTACAAAATATGCCTTAAATTTGATGTGATGTAAACATAGTATTTCGATTGAAATTAGTTATCGTTAACATTATTACAATTGTTAACCTGTCAGAGAAAAGTAAACATTGTGTCATTTAACGAAAAGTACTTGTCATTCGGAAATAATAATACCACTCAGCCTGTAGGTATGTTTAAAAAAAAAATTCGACGGTTTCGTATTTAAAATCGTCTAATACAGATTTACTTGGATTACTGACTTACCATCTGAAATTTTGTAAACAACCGATCACAGTTATTTCGTATGGACTTTAATGATTTAAGTGTTTAACAAGAATGTGGAAAGTTTGAATTAATTTTGTCTTGATGTTAAGGAGAATATCGTCAGTATTTTGCCAAAAAGTATGCACACCTACTTCGAATAATTATTTCGTACAACAAAATGTCGAGGTAATCTTTAAGACAACTATATTATGTAAAGATACAAATGTTTGCCTAGATACCTGGTTCTAGTTGCATTTGAAATCACACCTACAACTCGCGCAGCTCTAATGCATACCTCTTATTGTCATACAACGTTTTATCAATGGCCCGCATGCACGTGAAGGTATTTCTACCATAAACAATTCATTTTATTCGTAATCTATTACACTTATACTACTCATTCCCTGCACCCACAAAAGTAACATCGATGAACACTGTTTGTATATTTACACGATATTTAACTGGTTAAAGAGCTAAGGTCATGGTATTTACAATGAATCAATAAATATGCTATGTTAATTACCTATACTTTTTCAATTGTTTTTGTTCGACCTACCGTCGATACGTGCCATATACATGTACTAAAATGCATTTACGAAAAAAAAAAAAAGACCTGTTGGTGCCAGTTTATTAAATTATATTTAGTAGCGTCGATGTTTAGAATTAAACACACATACTTTTATAAAGTAAGCCAATTACACAGCCCATGAGAATATTAAGAATGCTGTTGAGTATTTAACAAGCTGATATAAGTATGTGCGTTGTATTAACCTGTGTATGTTGCTTCGGGTCTATTTGTCGATGTATGCATTCATTATCGCCGTATTTTCAAGTGGAACAAGTATGTTCTTAGGACTGCTAAAAACCAATGCCCAATAAAGCCACGTCAATAACCATTTGCATGCGTTTAATTCATATGCACATATATAATGAAACAACAGAGACGAGACTACACGATGAGAAATGATACATATCTGTATTTTATATCACCTTGACCGACTGTTATGCTTAATATAAACAAAGTCATAACAAATACTTGTGTGCTCACTTGAATTATTTATTGACTTTATATTAAACGAGAATATTGTGAGTTAAATATTCAAAACTTTATTAATAAATTTCAAAACTCAGCCAATACGGATAGAAAGCGGCCAATATGGAAAAAGCGACCAATACAAGATTCACAAAATCATGATTTAAGATTAGCTCACGTTTTTGACGCCATTTTGAAAACGATCAGCGTAATTAACTATGCGCTTTGTATTTTTTACTAAAAGTTATTACATGTAGCACTTCCTCAAAATAAAGTGAGCTTGGGCAACATTCGTACTTTTTAATGTATTGGATCGAATCTACCGAGTGACGAATCATGACATCCTGACGATATCGACCACAAAACACACATTTACTTCCCTTGACGTATTCTTCAATTTAGCGTTTGTTTTCATGAACTCGATTTAATTATTTAGTAATAATTGGATTAAAATTGGATTTGATGGCTGGATACACCTCAGAAAGAGAAGGGAATCGGCGAGTTAGCTGAGCGTTTGCTCTGTAAACTCGACAACAGCATATTCTCACTGACAAGAGAGGATTCAGCTGAAAAAAGATTGTGGAAGGCTAAGCGTACGGAATTTGAAAACTCTCTTAGTAACTTAGTAAGTAAGTAAATGATTCATTTTATTTCACATCTAATCGTCGTCTTCAACTTTTCAACAATGTCTTAAGCATACACTGGAACATACTTAAACGTTTTAAGAATATTCTTAAACAAAATGCTTTGGTGAATTACACTTGAGTATATTTTCTGGATTGAGAGTCTATTCTTTATTAAAAGTCTAAGAATGGTTAAATAGTGTGTTGGTGAATACAGACAGGTTTGCCAAGACTTGGTCGGATAACAGTGCATATCGATCGGCGGTGTTAAACATTTTGCGACTTTCTCGAAAACAATATTCGTAGCAATTAATTAATGTACTGTTTGTTGTTATATTTCACAATACACAGTTAAAAGAATAAAACATAGTTAAACATTTGTGCTGCGTTGTTACACTCTATTTTTATTGAAACAATACTGAATAGTTATGATAGATCTAACTTGTACTATTAAAACTGAAAGATGCTCCATACCATTTATATTTATATGAAAACACTAGTTTTGATAATATCGAAACCGAAATATGCTGCATAATATTGTACAGGTAATTACTAAAATTGACGTTGGCCGTGTTATTGGGCTTCATAAAGACGTATTAGCCTTCAGCCTACGGCCTCACACTAATACGGCTGTCATCAGTCTAATAATAATGCTAATATGAATTCAACTAATTAATAACATTATAGTATAACTGCTTTTACAAGCTCGACAGTTTCATATTAACATAATCTCTTTCATCACAAGCCGCACTTTGTTTGAACGAGGACACTGTCGGAAAATGTCTCCTTTTGTTTTCGACTGTTGTAAGATGAAACGCTCGCATATTCCCTGCTCTTTAGTTCAGCAAGCGTCCCATATTTATTTGACTGACAATGATCTGTAATGTAATATTAATTACATGCACTGTGAAACAACATGTACACAATAAAATTAGCATGCAGTATTAAAATTATATTTCATCCGATATTTAACAAGCTACATGTTGCCTTATACATGTGTGTAGATGTACCGTTAATAACAGTTAAATATTTTATCTAAATAATATACGTAATGGCAGATGCAACGCAGTTGTTGTGTTTTGTTTACGTTATAACTAATGTTATGGATATATGTTTCAGCAAATATTGCCACAAATTTACTAGAACATTTACAAACTGAGTTATTTTAAGAAATTATGAATATATAAAAACATATTTATGTATATAATTCCAATGATATAAATACAGTTGTACTTGTGATGGGGCTGCAGTATAAGCATGTATATTCAGATACCGTGAAAGACAATTGTGGAGTCCTAAAGCAAAGTGCGATGAGAGATTAAAAACTCACTTTGACAAACAAGCTATTTTTACAGAACACTGCAAAGTGATTGTATGAAACAGCAGATGTAATCAATTTTTAAGCAAAGCTAGGTTTTACAATCAGAGTGTCCACTGAATTACTTAACGTTAGTTCATATACATATTAGTCTTTTCGAAACTACACATTTCATAACTTCTGTCGAAAGATGTGACGCCATGATTTCTTCTGGAATCAAACTCGAACTTCACAACCACAAATATGTGCAGCACTTATAACATTAACATTAACCATAATAATGTTGTGATCAGTATTTTAATTTACCTAGCTTCAATGAATTGAAAATGACTTTAGTATAAGTCATAATCCGCATTACATATGTAAGATTCGCAAGCATAAACACAACAAAACGCACTTACGTCTCTCGAACAAGATCTTTGTTGTGGCTTACGGTATGGGTGTTTTGGTCTACAAAGTTAATTATAAGCAGTTTCATTCCGTACACACGATTATCGGAATACACAACTTTCTCTGATTAATTAAGCTATTGTTCTTTATGCACGTAAGTATTTAAATAAAGCGATCTATTGAAAAACCGATCGATGAATGAGAACGAACATTGATACAATCAAATATGCGTATAGACTTATAAGCACAGTAAGCAAACGTTTACGTCCGTAAACAATTAATTACCCTTAATATTTCAGTCTGAACGCTAATACGTCAATAGTAAATGCACGTTACCTAAGTTTTCATATGTCTTGCATCCCCAGCGTTTTGTTTGCGAACTTCGAAAAAAAAGAAACATACTTAGAACATCGATATACATTGTATATACTAGGGATGGGGCCGAATACTGAAATCAATATTCGAATATTTGTTTTATGTATTCAAATATATTCGAATATTCGTTTTGTAAATTATACTATATACGGCACTCTGTCCGAATATTTACGCATCCGAAATATGTAGCCTACGTGTACGTAGTTGTTTTACCTTGTTTCAGTGGTAAATGAGCAATATAACTTAGTGAGTGTTAGGAAATTGTAAAGAAATGTAAGATATTGTTAATGTATTGTTAATTAATGTGTTAATCGTTCCGTACACAAATTACATAGATTACACGTTGCCTGGGTTTTGTCTAATGGCCGCGTAAAGTACTTCCAAGCACATGATGGTGGCCTTGTTTATTAATCAAGACTCTTGTATAATATACGGTGCTGATATAATGGAGAATAATTTATAATTGACATATATTAAAATTGACCAAATCATGCTAATTTTGTTAAAGACATTGACTGACTGATAATGAATTCATTTCCAGTGGCTTTCTTAGTGAGTAATTGTATTTTACTGTTAACAAGTTAACCGTATGCATCTAGATGTCACTTAAGGACAATAACCAACAATGTACGCCTTATGCAAACTGTGAAACCGTTATCACAACATGGCCCAGTTTTGTGATATGTCGACAGACCAGTCTGTTGCTTGTTCAACGACTAATGCGTGCATATAGGTGCATGTTAATGGGAGTGTGCCTACGTGCGTTTGTAAGTATTTGGAGAATGGGGCCATAATTATTCAGTTACAGGCAAAATATGCATTCCCTTTTAAAGTGAAATATCCATATTAAAGATTGCTATTATAATTCGGTTGTTAAGACACATACATAATATAAAATGCCACTTAAAACGCATGTTCCGTTTGCTCGGTTCTAGTGACAATACGTTTACTGGGCATTCAACGGCATGCCCATTGCACGAACTAGTAATTAACATGCATATAATACGCTAATGTTCTTGCATCTTGAAACAGCGATCTTTAAACAAATATAATATCATAAACATTCCGTTATAGGGGTCCGTTAACGAACATAAACGCTGACGGTTATCGTCAAAACGGGTTTATTATTCAGTAAAGGCTCGCCCAAAAAGCGACCAGTTCCATGTTATAATAATGCATTAACCGGTCCTCGCGTTACCCTTGTCCTTTATTACACGCTTCCAAATTCGTACTTTAGGTCGATATTAATAACACACGCTATTATGATATGTATACTATTTATCTCATCATCCGGCGTGCATTGACGAGATTAACCACCATGGAATAAACTTAGCTTTATTCACACGCTGTGGGACAAAGCAAACACGGGCAGTATAACGGCGCCATCTTTTTGATTTTCGTGACTTTTGTTTTTATGTTTTTCGTAATATTTAGTTTGTTTT
>CM051029.1:13271022-13351022 GCA_027627225.1 Congeria kusceri | reverse complement strand
TAGTATACAAGTTAATTATATAGGTCGGTTGTATTAACATACCAATTAGGTATTATTTAAACCTAAAACATAAATAAATAAATAAATAACAATACTACTAGTACTACTACTACTACTACTACTACTACTACTACTACTACTACTATTACTACTACTACTACTACTACTACTACTACTACTACTACTACTACTACTACTACTACTACTACTACTACTATTATTACTACTACTACTACTACTACTTCTACTAATAATAATAATAATATTAATAATAATAATAATAATAATAATAATAATAATAATAATAATAATAATAATAATAATTTGTGCGTATATTATTTTAAATAAACATGTCAATTGTCTACATTATGCATTCAGGGAAATAAAATATCTTTATATTAAAACATTTTTTGCTGCTCAGTGTCTAACTGATTATTAAAAAAAAAGACCTGCCCAAAATTGCATTCATATTAAGCTTAAACAATATATATCTAATTTGCGCGATATTGTGGGAAACCTTTAAACGGAAAATATGTATTGTGTTTTTGTTGATTTATCTATTTTTTGTCAAGTGTAACTTCACATTCAAATTGTCACCCTCAGAGGTTGATAACCCTAAATGTTATCGGTTACTACAGAAACAGAGTCGATTGTATTGCCGAATACTGCTGCCTGTTAGAAAAATAGAAGTTAAGGATATGTTTTTGTTCAAAATATTTTGAAACTTATAATTGAACATTATAACCGTGTATGATGAAATCATACAAAACATTCACATGCACCTGTGACAAATGGAGTAATTTAGTTTCTGAAGTGAGTGAGTGAGCGAGTAAGCTAGTTTGATGGGGACCAACGCAATGAATGAACGATTCATGCTTTATCAATGATTTGTATATATTAGTCATATTAATGCTAAATTGGCATTTGCCGCAACGTGATAGCAATCCAGTATTACGGCAGGAAATACAGTACACATGTACTAATCGATTTGTTGTATTTTTTCACGCATTTGAAAGCATATGTATACATCCAAAAGTGCAAAGCATGACAAGTGTAAGAGACTTTACATATAAGATCACTGTAATGTCTGATATGATATATACTTGTTGAATTATCGTTTGTATAAATATAAACAAATGTACATACCTAGTAGTAAATACGCGACAAAGATCAATACACATCGAAGGTGAAGCATGCTTGGTTTACTGCAGCCTGTGTTCATATTGTAATAATGTCCGTAAAATCGCTTTCAACCGAAACGCAGGCACCTGCTAATTAACAATAAACTAAACTGCCCCAATGTGTAAATTTTCGTAACATTCATTTGATACGTAGATATTTCACATGTCAACACAACGAAGATCTCGATAAAATCACTCGTGATTTAAGTTAACGAATACATGTATGCTTGCTTCTAATTAATCTTCCGTGTTTACGTTCTCAATGGGTATGTGTTTTATGTAATAATATTTTACACAGATAGGTATTCAACAATAAGCATTCAAGAACCTATTGCAAGACATGACACACACATGTATACACAAGCTTATATCATATTACGCACATATTGCACCTTTAACGAAATAACTGAGCAATTAGTTTACTTGCATTATGTGCATTATTTGCTTTTATTTGCCGTATACGTACATAAAGAAACATACACATGATAAACTATGCTGAAAATAAAGTTGTTCAGGAAAAAACACTTCAATTGAATAAATAAATAAAAAATACATATATATTAACATATTTGTCATTTTACTAGCTATTCAAGGAATGATAGTAGTTTTACTTTATGAATTTAAACAAGTATTTCGAAGTTTTAATAATCGTGTTGGTCAACATACAATTTATACGTACGTAAGCTCATTAGGGACATATACAATAGCATTTGTTCAGGTAACATCTCGTTGCTTCGTACATGAAAATTGAAAGTGACGAAAAAGTGCATAATTATGCAATATATGCATCATTATATAACAAACTATTTAATTTAAATAATCAGTTTTTGAGCTTAGCCTTAAACTTGTATTAATTAGTTTTATTATTAATTAATTAATAATGAGAATAATTATGTGTGTGTCGACGAAAATGGTGCATAACATCGTCAATCCGTGTAGGTAATTACTATATTTATTATGAGTTTACCAATTCAGTTTAAATATTTGGATGAAGCCAACAGTTGCTTTTATTTTAATGAGGTACTAATATAGACTGAACAAATGTGCCTTCATCATTCGTTTGCATATTGTTTTTTTAGAAATTTTCAACTGGGCATACATTTGATTGATCCGCACGTTCAGTTGTGCGTACATGTAAAGTGCTAGTTTAAATTAATTTGTCTGAAGTTTTAGCACATACGTACATATAGTATTAAGAGAGAAATGCAGTTATAATCATATGGAATCTTTACTAGCAATTATATAATTTGGAAATTTATTTAAAACACTACGTTATTTAGAATTACGGTATGTATTTGATAAAACGAGTCAATTTTAGAAACGCCTTTTTAAGTCGTGGAACTCCTGTACTAATGATATAACATTTAAGGAGCTAAACATAACACATGTGGACACATGCACTATTTGAATTATTTAAATCGCAAAGTGAACTTTTAACGATGCTTTACCAAATCTTTAAACAAAACATAGCATGCGAATAACAGGTCACACTATATGTAAATAAATTAACAAATACACTGGATAAATAAATGTAGGCTACATCGGTTAATGCATTTAAACTTAGATCATTACAATGTAAGTGTGATAGCAAGACATTTGTGTGTGTATTTAGCTATTTTATATAATGGGAAACGGAGCACTTAACATACATCTCGAGCTATTATTTCGTTTACATTATTTGAATTGATAGAAACAATTTTATCACATTACAAAACTATTGCATTATAAACGTTGTACTCTTAAATGCCGGGGTCCACTTCTCTGATTTTGCGGTGGTAAAGCAATTAACCTACATTCGGAGACTGGGCTGAGCTTATCAGACAGTGATTGCTGATACGAGCAGTCAGTTTGTAAACAGAGACAGTGTTTGAACACGAGAACAGTGAAAACTGCAACTTTCTTCTCATTCCATCTATCAGATGAGACCCAGGATGTAAACACTGCACTGAGTCAGCAGCTTTCTACTGGCTGAGTAAAGTTTATGACCTTTTTGTGGGTGGGATTATCTTTTCTCGGGAAATTTGAATTTTCTAGCAGAAAACAAAATATTTTATTTGAAAACAAAGGTAAATGGTGTTTTACAGAATTTATGTTTAATATGTCTAAAGCTTATCTGTTAATTTACTTGTGTGCCAAATTTCATAGAAAAATAATCATTTAAACCAGAGAAAATAGAAAATGTGTTTTCATCCGTCTGCTCCTGACAGACCAGTGTATAACTGAAGAGTAGACATTTTCTAAACTTCAGGCCCTTTTATACTATCACCCCTGTGTTTAAGTTTAACAGGTAACGCATTTGACACAATAATGAATGCTTATCCACAACCGTGTTCACATGTTATAGCTCTGCAATGTGGACTGTGGACCGCAACACTAAAACGTTAAAGTCTTCCTGGTTGCACTGATAAAGTAGAGAGAAGTTTTATTTTATTGCGAGTATTAAACCTGTTGTGTGTGTGTGTTTGTTTGCGGATGGTTTATGTTTAATTTAGGTAAAACTTTATTTCAATCTAATATAAACTCGAAGAAACTACAGTACAATTACGATTAATGCACATGTACGTGAATTGCGATTGTGCGAAATGATGGTGTGCTACGATCGAGTGCGGCGGTATTGTAGTTTTGCATTCGTTATTCAATGTAAAAAAGATTTTAGGAGTATCGATTATACGAAAATTGCAATTTTACTATCAATTATCATGGTCCGATAAAGCCTCAGTCACACATTCCCGATTATGGCTCCCGAAAGCGTCCCGACAGCACTACGACAGAATTAATAAAAAAGTGGGGAATATCGGGACGCTGTCGGGACGCCGTCGGGACGCTGTCGGGACGCCGTCGGGAGTTGTCGGAACGCTGTCGGTACACTGTCCTAATAATCGGAATTATCGGGACATGTTCGGCGTGATCGGCCAAGCACCCCCGACAGTTAAGGTTTTCCCTTACCATTAGGGAGATTCAGCCGAATTTGTATAGTCAGGACTCTGTCGGGTTAATACGGCTGTAACGGTTCAAGTTCTGGACGGTGTCGGGACGTTATCGGGACCAAGTCCTGTAGAACGGGATTGATAATGCATTATATATTATTTAGAAATATCACGTCTTGAGTATTGCGGAAGTACAAAATTGCCGAATATGGTCGGGCAAATCGGGACGCTGTCTGGACTCTTTCGAAACGCTGTCTTGACATATTCGAACTTATGATTAATAATTGAATTTCGAGCACCGAATTTCAGAATATTGTCCCTACTTTTGACATATTGTATGCGGGACGCTGTCGGCTAAAGAATGGCAGTAAAAATCGGGAATGTGTGATTGAGCCTTAAGAGGTAAATACCGTGCGTGAGAAAAATATGCCATTATACGAATCGCCGATTGGCGGTTGTTTTCACGAGTGACAGTCGCCATCCCTTGTTTCGCATAATTCAGATGTTAGCGTTGTAGTTAAAACATACTGTGATACAAACAAGAAGCTGACTTGATAGCAATTTAGGCACATCACCAAACTTATACTGCTAAACGATCATACAACACCTGTAAACTAAGACCAAAATCTGAGCTGTTTATAAATAATAAAGAATATTTACATTGCATAGCCATTTTCATAGAGAAGTGGTATGCATTCATATTCGCATGAACGTAATGCCTTATCAAATGCGTAGTAATATAGTATTGTCCTCTTTTTATGCAGATTATTTTTCGACATGCAATTCATATTTTCAATGAACTAACATGTCTTATACTGTTAAATGTTAATCCTTCCTGTATTTATTGTTAACTTTTGATTATTTTTTATTAAATAAACCTTAACCATTCGTTCGAGTTTTACTTATACAATAATCAATTTTAGCATTTATTTCAGTTTTGGTGGATAGGATTTTATCATGCAAGGTTTAGTGTTATTATAAAAATAGTCATTTCGCTAGCATGTTATATGCACAGGTTATGGTATTTAAAGTAAAAATTGAATTATCTTTCTTACAAGTGACCACTGAAAATGTTGGTGAAATACAATTGGTGAACGTACATGGATTGGATTTAACATTGATGTATCTATTTGCTCTGCATGCAGATCGTATTTAATTATTATTTTTTTAAATTTCAGCCTTTGCGTGATGTTAAAGTGGCAGAACTCTTCTGTAACCAAGTATAAATGCATGATGTCGATTTAGACTTGCTAGCAAAGCACCCCCTAATAATATGTGGTGCTTGTAGGCTACATCGGCCGAGCTAGCTGTTCTTCTTGATGCCACGTTGGCACCATTTCAGTTATATTTTAGTTTTGTAGCGAAGTAATTTTTTCAGTAAAAATCATGTTCTTCAGTTTAAAGCTTCATTGTAGGTGAGTAGCACACGTATATTTCAGATTGAAAATATTGAGTCTTTTGTGAGATCTGCTGTTGTATTTTTTTGTAGTCACCAAATTATTTCCTGACTTATCTCAAGTCGCAATTTGAGCAAAATATTACATAGATGTTAAACATATGACTTAGATAACGATCATAGTCGTGGGGTCTGAAGTGATTTCATTGCATTTGGTGTTCTTCGATCATCAATACACAAAAATGTTGCACACTTCGACATTTCTTAAAATCCAATAACTCATTTTTTGTGATTTGTTTATACAAGGAAAATTTAAAAAAAATACATATAATGTTTACATTAAATTTTATTTGTTGCAGCACTGATGTGTGTGTTCTTTCGTTTAGACTGGCAAAAACATGCATGTTAAACAAAAACTATATAAAGAAACGCTATTAAATAATCGCAAATATAATAAACGCACTAAACAAATTATCCATGATGCGCTCTAGCCAGTTTGACCATTGCGTTTATAATCACATGAACGCAACCAAAATTGATTTAAAAACTTAATTAATAAATATCCGGTGAGTATTGTATAATAACGATTCCACTGTAATTCAAAATAACCACACAATCCCCGTCCTCGTTCGCGGGTGGACCAATTTACTCTTTATATCTTTCACTGGCTCAATCACCCATTCACTGTCTCACTTAATCGTATACACACGAACACACACGTGCACGCACACATGCACATTCTCAGTCACATAAACACTCATTCACTCTCTCACTTCGACACTCTCTTTTCAACAAATATATATATATCATGTAACAAATTGTTACGTATTTAATACTATTGGATTTGATAGCGCCAAATTTCACCCCAAAAGGATGATACCAAATCCAAACGGTGTATCTATTTTATTGTTCCTGCGTCTGCTAAATGACAAATGACTGCAAATAAAATATACCCGCTTACACGTTATCACGGCAACATTATGAACTGTAGCATGTTAATCGACAAACTTTCAGTGATTGCATATCTCTAGAGTTCAGAGTGTTGATTGCATGCACATGTTTCTACTACACAAACGTATATCACAATTTACTTATGTATATAGCTCCGCTCGAAATTATTATTGATACACCTCCCTCGTTTTTTGCGTGAATTATATGCCTTAAATTTGTCCAGTCTACAAAAATACAACTACAATAAGTAAAACAACAGTTTATGGTAAGATTAGCACAAATGGAAACTCTCACGTGTTTACATGATAGAAGTTTGTAAAATGTACTGCAAGCAAAATTATGTGTGTACTACCTTTAGTTGGATATACAAAAAACACTTATTTAAGTGCAGGCGAGCTACATTGTATTATTAGCATTATTATGATTTCCCACTAACCACAGGACTTATTATCTAATAATTTTGAACTTAGTATATCCTAACGAGGACTTAGTATCTCATAAGTTGGACCTAGTATCTCATAATTTGGACCTAGTATCTCATAATTTGGAACTAGTATCTCATAATTTGGACCTATTATCTCATAAATTGGACATAGTATCTCATAATGTGGACCTAGTATCTCATAATTCTGACTTAGTATCTCATAATTTGGACCTAGTATCTCATAATTTGGATCTAGTATCTCATAATTTGGACCTAGTATCTCATAATTTGGACTTATTAACTACTAAGTATTAGTTAGGTTATCCTAATAGTGCGATAATGAAATACAAAAAATAATACAGGTTGTGTCACTAGAACGTTTCAATACTATGCTGACAATGGACATTCAGGTATAGTATTAAACACTTGTTTTATTGTTTTCAAAATCAATATCATTTCTGGGATTAAAATACCAAATATTGTCAAGTTTTACCGTGAAAAAAAAAGAATGTTAAATTTATATATTCCTGTGAAAATGTTTGTCATTTGTGTTCAGTTTAGAATACCTCAAAAATCAAAACATGATTAGTTTTATCTTATGAAATATATGCATATATGTTTGTCTCACAGCTAGAAAATGGCCGCTCTCGGAGCTGAACTATTCTAGACTGAGTGCGCATAAATCAAGCCTGAGAGCGAAATCATAAAATTGCAGTTAAATATAATGACTTATTTTAAATGCGTTACATATTGACACCTATGAAATGGGTAAAATAAGTAGTTTGCCCATACAGTTTTTCAAACAATTATGACAATATCATGAAGATGTGAACACGTTTCAGTTTTCCTTCCCTTCATTATTTGTCACACTGTGTTAACAAAAAATATTGTTGATTTTATATTAAATTAAAACAATGTGTTTTCGTGTCCAACTATTAAATATACATGTATGACATTGAACATGTATGTAGAGAAGACATTTTAGATAAATTGAAATATAACATTACCAATTATAACATTTCAAAAATGCTAATTTGCAGGGAAAATTAACAAGTAAAATAGACATTTCAAGATTTGGTCATGTCCTCAGAAAGCACATACATGTAACTAAAAACTTTTGCAAACTTGTTAAAATAATAGGACTACAATTCCTTGTAAATACAGACTGGTTGCTTTATAATTTACACTTTAGGAACATTAACATTGTACATGTACATCACTCCATTGAACAACGAATATTTACTCTGGAATATTCGCGTATGCTGAGCGTAAGATAAGAATGCCCCTAGGTATGTTATTATTTGTAGCTCAGCATATAACCGTAAGTTCACTTTAAGTTCATCAAACACTGTGGCGATCAACTAAATTAACATCGTTCCGACAAACATATATTATAGTTAATCCAATAATCATCACCGCCAGTATCACTAACAACAAGAACAACAACACCAATACAAAAAACACATTGATATTTAGTATTGCAAATACATTTAGATAAAGCTCAGTGATATGTCATAGCGAGTTTTTCGAATGAACATTACAACAATAATGAGAATGATCAAATATACCTTTTTGACACTGACAACAAAACGTGACGTCATATAAATTACGGTTACTTTCTTCTTATTATGTTTATTTTTGTTTTGCAATTTGTTAGCATTCAGTGAACATTAAAACTGAAATATAACGAAATAAACAATTCTTTCAAATAAAACAGTCAATTTGAAAGGAAAAAAAACACGATAAATAAATGACTTTACTGAAAGTAGCCATATTCACCCGAATAAACTACGACGAATGCCGACATCAACCGACATAAAAAATAACGCGATGAATTATTAGGGATACTATTCTTTAACTATATTTATATGATATTACACATTTTACGTATACTACCTTATATAATGGCTTCTAAAATATACTAAACATGCTTTAACAAAATGCTATGTTCAATTACGATTTGGAATTTTTAAGGGGGCTCACTGGTGAAAATGAAAATAACAAGGTTTTAACAAAATCATTATTTTTTATGTTTAATAATATGTTGTTTATCATTTGAAACAAATAAAAAATATATGTCAATGAGTTAGCTATTCTGTAATGTTCATTTTTAATAACATACCATAAAAGACTTGAAAAATCAGAGAATTCTCGGAAAACTGTGTATGGAATAAGCAGAAAAGACATTTTTCTAGAATACTGGTAGATATTGACCCCAGTTTTAAATAAGCATAAGTTATGATCCCAGTCAATGTTAAAAAACCTTGAAACTGTACTTAATAAAACCAATTTAACAATATTTTTAATCGGAAAGTCAAAAAGGGAGTGGAAACAAGAAATTGAAAAAACAATGGCATTATATGAAATCACTGTGACAGAAATTATTTGCATAAATAAAAAAAAAAGGATTCTGTCACTGACTGTTATGTTATAGAGCATCATATGTTTATGAAATGAAAAGGAAAAAAACTAGGGTTCAATGTTCATATAAGAGCGCCAGCAAATAAAATCTCTTTCAACACCCATTACTTTGCTCTCTTTTAAACGAACAATAAGCTAGTTTTTAATCACCAAATATATTTATTCTGTACAAGCGGAAACTCAAATACATGTATATATGTCGACTTGACAGTTTGTTTAGGCTTAACAATACCAATAAACGCTGCAAGTCAACACTAGCATTTGATGTTTATTTTATATTGAAGTATTTCCTTCCTCTTTTTTTTCTGTTTGCTTTTAAGTTTTATCGTCACTTTCATCTTCTTATTTTTAAAATAAATGATATGAAAGATCGTACATATACACTTTAATATTAGGCATTATTTTGTATCCTGTAACATGAGTAAATATTGTCCCAATACCAAGATGCTGTATTTTTTATTTATGGAATTTGGTGATGTGATGGAACAAGATTATTTGTCTTGACTGCGGAATTTATCAGCTTCACTTTCAGCTCATTCTATAAATTACTTCACCTTACCTGAAAAAATGCTCCATCAATGCCAACCAGTTATTTTAGTGTATACACATCACATTACAATTACTGTATCCCAATAGGACAGTGTTATTAGTAGAAGAGATCATAAGCTGGTCATGACATATTTAATTTGTCATACTAATATGTTCTATTGTTATTGAACTGATTTTTTTAAATAAATAACTGCATGGAAAACCTTGCAGATTTTAATTGCAGTCGTCGCTTCTTCGATGCATATGTGGTTTTCATGGCTCTCTTTCTTGCCGACTGTATGTCACGCAATATCTTTCTTCGTTTTGTGTACTCCCCTGGCGACAAACCAACCTTCTGATGTACCAGAAATAAATATGATACAGACTTACTGATGTTTAAAATATTTCACTGGAAATTCTTTGCGAACAATATGAGAATTATGTTATTTTAATATATTACATATTACAATGTTTATTTTAAAACAAACAAGAGCTGTCAGAGGACAACGCGCTCGAATATTCGAAGTAATTCCCTTAATTAGTATGTAAAAAGTTTGCATAACTCTGTCAAAATACAAAACGGAGTTATGGGTAATGTAAGCAATTACTTTAGCTGTTAGTGTTTTGTGAGATTTATGCAGTTCAATATGACTATTTGCAAAGTTTTTCCTGACATGATTTTTGTCTGACATGTTGCTGATATTTTCATCGACTTCTGATTTCAGTCTTGCCATAGTTGTTGTGTCATCATCACCTACTATTGTGGATACAGAAACACCGGTAGCCTTGACAGATTTTACCATGGAAATAATCATATCAGGATCCATGCTCTTTGCACTGCCATCAAAATTCCTGAAGCATTCATGAGTCGTGACAGACCTACAACGTTTAACTGCTTCTTCACAAACTCGACATGACTTGGACCGGACCTCATAGTTGATAATCTGTCCAGTCTTTGATGCAATCATGGAGCAATGTCCTACTATATTTTGCCATATAATAAACAATTATAGGCCACAGACACAAGCCCAAGATATAAAAGCGACAGTTTAACTTTAAATATTATACATAATTTCATGTACATGTTTATCGGTCAAAAAATAACACGGTTTAAAGTATGTGACAAGTCAATTACAATCAAACCATTCATGACAAATCATAATAGACTATTTCATACAATACCATTTGTTTTGCCATTGGATTTAAATAAGGAATGCCTTGAGCCAAGACGGTAATCTGTTTTTGGATAATAATTGACCTGCCACTGCTCCTTTTCTGCCAACCAGCATCAACACTAGCGGTAATAGCTTTTACACCTTGATTTTTGTAATGGTAGTTAATGTTCAAATTATTTCAATTACCTTTTATTATTTTTTTTAATCATTTATTGTAATACTGTTCTTTAGTGATCAATTTAATGAATGTCTGCGAACAGTTCAGAATGATGTTACAATGGATCCCTATTTGTAAGTGTAAGTTACCATTTGATATCATTACGACAATGATACAGATGAAAATAGCTCTGTAAAAAAAGCTGTAATTTTAGGTAAAAAAGCTGATTTTTCCCTTGAATATTTATAACAGGAGGTTAGAGCAGTATTGTATTGAACCAATGATTTGAAACTGGGACAAGAAGACACTTGATAGTTTAGACACTACAATAAATTCATGGATACGAAATCACTTAGAGTAAAATAAACCTCAAGTAGAGTCATACATGTTGTAACAAGTAATACACACGGATTACTGAGGCGAACCTCTTCATGCAGCCATTCGTTGGCAGAGGTTTTGGCCACGGTCTCCATTACCTTCCCAGCTTCCCTCTGCCGCTCTATCACGCTGCTGCTTACAGTTGGTATGTTCAGGGTGGAGAGAAAGCTGTTCAATTGCTCGCATCCTATTCCAGCATGTATGAGTGCTGAAGATAGAATAAAAAGATAATTCATTGCAGCTGTCACTGTACAGTTTACTTTTATTAAGACATTATTATTTTTTAAATACCGGTGCAGCTATAAAACATTTATTACATGCAACACATTATCAACAACAGATATGTATGTTGCAATGCACAATGGCAACTAACACAAACTAAAATTGTCACGAGTGAGGGATATACCCCCACAATATGGCCTTGTCACAAAACTATAGAATCCAGTCACAAAAATGGACACAAATAGAATGATTTAATTTGTGAATTTTAACAGTGTATTTGGAAAAAATAACTTCAGTGGGAGCCGTAACTGTGTCACCATTTAGTAGTTTGCAACCAATGTCGAACTTAACCTGCATGTTATGATGTTACACATACGTACCAAAAATAATTTAAATATGTGGAGTCTTTCATGAGTTATTGTCCGCAAACCGTGTGTTTAGTAAAATTTAAGTTAATAAAGGCTCATAACTCTGTCACAATTTAGTGGTTTGTCACCAAATTCGAACTTGACCTGTATTTTATCATGCTACAAATGTGTACCAAGAATTATTTGAATATGTCAAGCCATTCTTGAGTTATCATCCGGAAACCATGTTTTTAGGCAATTTAAGTCATAAACGGGCCATAACTTTTGTCAAAGTTTAGTGGTTTGCAATCAAAGTGAAACTTGACCTGTATTATATAATGTTACACATGTGTAACAACATTTATTTGAATATATCAAGCCTCTTGAGTTATCATCCGGAAACCATGAAAACCAACAGACCTACGGACCGAAAAGCTCACTCCTATATACCCCCCCCCAAACTTCGTTTCATGGGGGGTATAAAAATAAACATTAAATATAAACCCTGAAATGAAGTAGTTACTAAAGTGTGTACAGTACAGTTCGAAAAATTTATTTTAACAATAAAGAATTGCAAACTACATGAACAATCAAATTATGCTGAAATGCTTTCACAAAAACAGATTAAATTAATGAGTAAATATATAGGCGTTTTTCATTTGCATGCCACCTACCTGTTTCTAGCTTTGTGTTTGCGTCCCAAATTATGTTGTGTCTTTCACCTGTGCGTACGTTATTCACAGATCCACACTGTGTATTACTGCATGAAACTAGATATAAATGGAAATCAACAAGACACCTCAGTATTGCAAATCAATGTAAACTTATATATAAATTATGATTCAAAACTTTAGAAACTGTGGTAATAAAGTAGTAATTTGTTGTTTTGGCGTCACACGATGACTACCGGGTATTGTAAATTAGGGAAAAATCTAGGATCCAAAAGGTACAGGGTACTGCTGAAAGGAACAGGGTGAAAAGCCGGACCAGTTTGTTGACAATATAATACTTTACTAAATCCAGGGTTTTTATGACTTTATTGCTCCCAATTAAGGTTTTTAAGCATAGACCATTAATTTTTTTTTTATATTTGCAAAAAATGTATTGAATTTCCAAAGATATTCAACATTTCAGTGTTGACCATCCCAGAGGGGCAGCAGGTTGGAACCAAAAAGGAGCAGGGTGCAGCTCCCCGCTATTTTGCTCTAGATCTGTCCCTAGTAAATATAGATGATTCATGATGTACTATGTACAAACTAGTAGTAAAATTGTTGTGTGTAAAACAGTAATACTTATATAAATTCACAAGTTCTTCTGTAGAAATTAAACTTGTCAGATAAGTCTAATTAGTAGAAATCATTCACAAACACAAATGCCAATGTCAAGCCCAATTGAGATACATCCTCCATGATAGAGGAATTTCAATTTATATTACTAGCTGCTAGCAGATATTCAATATTTAAAAAAGTGCTATCACTATCAGGTGACATATGCCCCCAAATGCTATTAAGTAAAATAAATTACTGTTTTTCATAACAACAGAAGAGTCATTAAAAGAACAGTCAATTTAATGTTTATGTGCATATACAAATTATAACCTTTAATGATTGTACCAAGTCCGCAAATTGTGATTCCGATTGAAAGGGAAAGTTGGAGTGAAACTCCGCACTGCTTGCAGGCTGAAAGCGCATCCGCAAGTATTCCCAGCTCGACCACGCGTCTTCGTATCCTCCAGTCGTCATCGCCATCATTAGCAATAACTTGCTGGCAAACTGATAGGTCACTTTGAGATTGGTGACCTGTAGTACAGAGAAAATGTGTTCTTGACACAGAACAATACTGTTACAGATGACATTTTATAGATCAAAGTGTTATCCAAGATGCAGGATTATACGGTTTATAAACTTGTATTTATTAAACAATGATAATCAAAAAGATGGGATTAGCCATTTCTGCTGACAGGTTAACAATGCAGAAATTGAACATATAGACAGTTGGCAACAGAAATAATTTAAGTCGACAACCAGTTTTTCCTGTTACAAGTATACATATGTGCCAATCACTGTGACTTTTCGAGAAAATGGTAAACCTAGCAATTTCGAACACAAGTTCGGGAACGAGGTTTGAAGAAACGACTTGAACAACATGTAGATAATTTAACTAAGACGAAAATATACGTCGAGTATGTATGGTCATCTGTGTCCATGTTTCCCCATCGTTTTCTCTGCCCCGCAACACTATTTGTGTACTTTTACAACTGCTTTACACTTCACAATGGTCCAGGTTTAATTTTACCCATTTTATTTGAAAAGCTGCATGCTAATATGGCCTGTAATAGTCAATGCCAAAGGGGATATATTGCGACTTTATTATTTTTTAGAAAGATATAACACTTAAAAAACGCATGTTCAATATAAAATTTAATATTGCATGTACATGCATGTCGCAAAAAAAGCATTGTAAGAATCTTATTTGCGTTTGTAGGTGACACCAGTAAAACATGTTTATACTTTACGGGAACACGTCGTTAGAGCATATACTTTATCAATTCATTTATGTCAACACGTTTTATGCATGAGGTTACCAAAATAGACACAAATGGACATTTAAAAAGTCACGGCGTCAGGACAAACTTCTTTCAACTCGTTTGACATGCAGTGGTAATGCCGGACTGGCATGCATTTTAATATTCCGCCATTTTGACAGATTTGACAGCAGACATCCGTAAAGCAATCGTGAAATAAAGGGAAGTCGTAAATGAAAAATGCAGAGCGTTAAGCGTTTTCTTTTGAACAAAAAAGTGTTTATTTACATTATACCATAGTAAAACACGCTTTTAAAAACATTTATGAGACGAAAAATGAGTTTGTTATATTTATATAGTTTTACGATTTCACCATTTGCGATGCGCAACTTTATGTGCAGACGACGCTATTTCGTCACCCGCGAACCCACTTAATAGTAGGTATCCACATTCTTTGAACAAAAGAGCACATTTTATATTTTGAAAAAAAAAGAATATGTTGAAAATCTATTTAAATATATTCGAAACAAGCGAACAATTTAATAAATATTTTTACCATCGCATTCTAATGTTTGTGTTGCTTTTGTTCGAGAACGTGTTTTTTGGTTTTATTATTCAAAGTCCATGTCGGGTTCTACAGCTTCCCTATCGATATAATCGTTTCCCCCTGAGTGTATGCCACTATCAATATCTCGCGGCTCTGTAACCGTATCGGCGACCCGTTTGCATATTTCCACCACATCAAAATAAAAAAATAACACAGTTTCACAGTATAAGCTTGTTTAAGTGTAGCAATAATGCATTTTCAAAACAATATGCACCCCTTATTGTTGTTTCAATATATGAGACCTATCGTGTTTAACAGAAGGACGGATGAGACGTAAGCATTAACACTTTTGAGCTAAATTCAAAGCAAGTTCTGTGACGAAATTCAGCACGCAAATACATAACTCAAATATCGGGCTGATGTTGATAGCTTTGATGTCAACACTTCCACAATTACTGAGGTTGCATGTACGGCGCAAAATCAACTTACCAGTGAGAAATTACACGTGAGCAAACTCTGGTATAGAAATTTAAACCAAATACGAAAACAGTGCACACGGATTGACATTCAATCCAGACAAAAAAAAAACTCGAGTTGATGCAAGAGTTCGCTCGACAGTAAGCATCACATAGGTATTGTACCTTAGTGTTATGCACAACTGGCATATACAATATATTCAGGAAGTAAACAATTACCTTTTTTGGATATAAAAATATATATACTCCAGTGCCTGCCACCAATCCGCCAGCAACAGGACCAAGAATAAACGCCAATCGACAGTAGTATAAGCAGTCTGGATAACACAGATTCAAGCAATTTTACTACACATAAATGTAAACGTATATAACGTATTAACCTAGCACGGATCTTTATGCATGGCTATATTACAAATTGAATGCGATGAATATACACGCGAAAGCCACAGGAAGTAATTCGAGCGTTCATTGGCGTCAGATCAATCTTTATGTAAACTTGTTGAATTATTCATTTTAGTAAATAATAATATTGCATATGAGTTAAATGATTTTGTTACTAGGTTTACAATAAGTACTGGAATACGCGAACGTGACCTTATCTAGAGCTGAAATCGTTTTTTTTATTTTGAAAATAATGAGTCAATACATACATTAATAATCAATTATGGTACTTCTTATATTACCTCTTGGTCACCTGTGGACATTCATATTTTGCTATAGGCTAACTAACCCATTATACGAAATACATATATTTTAATTATGTGAAACAGGCATACGTCTTTGAACTTTTCAGAATAGTTATCGCAATATATTGTAGCGGACCATGCACCTTTGGAAGTATAGTTTCGTATAAATATAGTATTTCAGAAAATATCTAGAGCGCACATTTATTTGCATACCTCATACACCAAACATTGCATACATATCTTAAACTGATCAGTCAAAGTTAATACATAGAATTAAAGGTTCTAGTAAATGTATGGAAAAAGTATATTTTTTTCAATTTTAACTACTTTTCAAAGGACATTTTTGTAAAGGGTTATTTCTTTGATGCATATACCGTATCTATGTTGGATGATCAGAGAAATAACAACCTGCTTACAGTAAGTGTTTTGCAATTGAAAGGAATGAATATGTTGTTTACACCTTTATTGATTATGCAATGCGCGGATTGACAACTTATAATGGAAGCTAGAACCTCTGTAAAACTAGACTACGCGGCGTTTTTATCAAAGACAAACTCCGTTCAGTAGAGGTGTTTTTCATGTTCGTGCTGTGTCATTCTGGACCATGTTGTTATTCGGTGCGTAGGAATACACAACTAGCGGGATAAACCTTGACACTTCCTGTTGACTGGAGGTAGGAACATCTGACACCCCTTTATTAGGTCGCTGTTGTATGTAGACACATAATAAAAAGCAATTATTGAAATTGTGTACGTCAATATAATAATGTTCTTTTACACATGGGGCGTTTTCTAAAGCTTACCGTGGCTGTTTTACCCACATAATAAGAATGCGTGCGATAATTATGCTGAATACAGCATTTACCGTCAGTGCGTGTTGGTTCATTAGTTGTATCTGCCAAGCGGATTAAGAGGAGATGTCATTTGAATGAAAATGTTGAATGAAAACGGAGGACGCACGACGCACGACAGACAAAAGGCGGTCACAAAAACTCGTCATTAGTGCTTTGTGCTACGGTAAGCTAAAAGCGTATACGTATATAAATTGTTTTTTACAAATCATAATTGTGTATTATATATATTGTTTAATCAGTGATTGAATTGTTTTGTAATTATATTTTCCGTTCAAAGATGGGTATAGCTACACACCAATGAGGATACCTACTTGGAGGTCGGGTGTGTTGCTTAGCTCAATGCACATGTTTCTCTCACTAATTTAAAAAAAAAAAAAGCAGCATATTCATGTTTGACATGACGATATATGAACAAGTTGCCCATAAATGAAACATTGTATTAATGGTGGTGCGTTGGCTTAGAGCTGAAACATTGCAGGGTCGAAAAAGGTGACTGCTTAACGTTAATCATACAAACACTTAAATATATTTATGGATTAAACATTCAATCGTTTAAATAATTATTATGTTCGGATATGTATTAGAGCTTTCCAAAAGAAGGTACTTTAACGATATAATTTAGGATACACGCTACTGTTTCCCAATACACTACACCGTTTCACAAGACTGGTAAGTTTATGTGCGTAAGAATTGCAATTATACGTGCGTTTTATAATAATACTTGACTTGATGGCCCCAGTTGTTGAAACTACAAAAGTACAAACACGAGGAAATGCATATACCCGTATGGTAATAGTTTAAGTAAACGCCTAAAATACATAACCTTCAATAATAGTAATAAAGCAAGGCCAAATGTTTCCGTAATTGGATGTGGACAACGGTTTAAGGGTATAACTATGACTTCCATATCCACAAATGCAGTACGAAAACTCGGTTGGTAAAATTGCTGGACAAAACAAGCAAACCTACGCTCAGAACAACGACAGGCAGCGGGTCTGAACGAATTGGAGCAGTACGGGCGCAGAAACAGTATCCGCATTTCCGGTCTTACAAATGACACTGACCATCAAACGTCGATGTCTGTTGCCGAAACAAGCTGCATCGACATTGAGCCAGAAGCTTGGTTTCCAGGTTGAAAGCAAGGACGTTGACGTAGCACACCGCCTCGGTAAATATGTGCCCAACAAACATAGACCGGTAATAGTAAAATTCGTAAGGCGGCAAACCAAAATTGAAGTGCTGAAAAGGTCCAAACTACTTAAAGGCAGTAACATTTTTATCAACGAAGATCTTACAAAAATCAACGCCGAAGTATTTGCTTCCTTGAGACTAAAACAACCGGACCGTGTGGAAAAAGCATGGTCCTATGAAGGAAAATTGTTTGTCCGTTATCGGGGACAGGAGCGCAACGAGCTAGTTACGTTTGACAAGTACAAAACATGGCTTGATATGCCATGGCCTAACAAAGCAACCGCTACAAATAATACAACTTACGCCCGGAAATTGTCCTCTGGTGGCAAGGCTACACCGACCCATAAAGAATAAACAGTAGAATGGTGGCAAGAAACTGGTCCTTGATTAGCCAAATTCAACTGACATAATACTAACACACATTGGTGTTGTCTTATACTAGTTATGCTTATAACTTGCACCACCACGATATATACAAGCAAAACTATACGAATTCAGCAATCCAAAGGCATACATCTCATCACACATAAAAATACACATGACTGTACATAACACGCACGCAAGCACGTGCACACACACACACTCGCACACACGCACACACGCGCGCGCGCACACACACACTTCCACACACACGCACACACACACACACACACGCACGCACGCACGCACGCACGCACGCACACACACACACACACACACACACACACAATAAGTCTCTCCATTCATAAAGAATAGCTAAACCTACAATTTTCGTTATAAACCTTAAAATGGTTGCTATTTATAATGTTATCAAAAGCAGGAATAGTTTGATAAATAAACGTCGCTTAACATTGCATATACACGTAAATACAGGAACAGTGTATTGATTTAATTCTTGCGGTATAGTTATACGTTGTTATTTTATTAACTTAAACAATTAAGATATTTTAATAAGCACAAATATATTAATATTATGACGACATAAAATGTAGAATATGGTATGTGTACATGTTTCTAATATTTCTATGACTTATGCACTATAAATAACCTTTAAATATTTTTCAAAAAAGAGTTTACATGTATACGCCGGAACTGATTATTGATTTAATTCTGACTGCATTGTTATGCATTGTTACTTTATTAACCTAAACAATTTATTTATTTTGTCAACTTTAATTAGCAAAACATATATAATTTTATGACGATATAAACTGAAAAGTATGGTAGGTTAGCACGTTTTTTATGTTCAACGTATTATGCACTTATAGATAGTCTGGAAATAATGTTTAAAAACAAACAAATTGTACAAGTTATTTTAACAAGTAAATGAGAAGTGTGTCTTTTTTGGTTGTTTATTTTTGTTAATAGGGTATACCCGGGTTCGTTTATAATTTTAAATGTCAAAACTTCAACTTATATTTATCTGTATTTGTATACTACCAACTTACTTTAATAGTATTTCCTTTGAGATTGGAAACTTAAGTTTAAATCATACTAATTTAATATCTTGATAGCACAATATCTGCCAAGCATTCCAACACCTAAATTATTTCGCTGTTCGCACCCAGTTTAGGTGTTATTGTAGTGCTTCTTATCAAAACTTTTTCAAATAATGACCCCTCAAACACTTTCAATTCTTCCATACATTATTGTCTCTAAACTCTTGTAATATGTATATAAACATATTGAAGGTGTCTAATAGGAGAAAATATTTAAAAATCCACTTTATATTGTAACCTATAAAACTGTAGAACACATTATAACTGTCATGAGACCGAGAACTTGTTGTTCTGAATATTCTACTCAGTACAAATGTAAATATTTACTTACTTGTGTGTGTTTACTTTTGTATTATTTTTGTTTTTTGATGCATATGATGGTAACTTATTCTAAGTATACTTTTTTACGTAGGTTTTGTCACTACTTCCACAAAACATTTGTTCTTGTGTGTAAGCCACTCAAAATATGTTCCACATACCTGTATATTAATTTATTTATTGGAGATTTATTCTGCTGTATTCTGTTGCTATATCTTGAAATTATATGAGCTCTGTAAAAATTGCCTCCCTGAACTGCCGCGGCCTTTATTGTCATAAGAAAAGAACTGATGTCCTACATTTTCTTAAAAATAAGGAATATCATATTTATTGCTTACAAGACACACACTGGCCCAAGCAATTAGAAAAAGAAATAAACTCTAGCTGGGATGGGCAATGCTTTTTTAGTCATGGAAAATCAAATGCCAGAGGTTGTGCAATCTTAATCAAAAAAAATATTGCTTTAAAAGTCCATAACATAAAACATGATGAAATTGGAAACTTATTAGGATTAGATATTTATATTGGTGAAACAAAATTATCGTTAATTACCATTTATGGTCCAAATTTAGATAGTCAACACTTTTATGAAACTGTTTTTAACATTATTGATGAATTTGGAAATGAAGATTTTATTTTGTGTGGGGATTTTAACTTGGTACTAGATCAACAACTAGATTATAGTAACTATAAAAATTTAAATAATAACATAAACTCCAGGAACTTTATTTTAAAGGAAATTGCAACGAGAAATCTAAAAGATACCTTTAGGGAATTACATGAAAATTGTGTCCGCTTTACATGGCGACGTACTAACCCATTGCAACAAGCAAGATTGGATTTCTTTTTAATTACTCCAAACATGCTCAACTTTTTAAAAACATCAAATATCAGAACAGGTATTAAAACTGACCACTCTATTATTGATATTTCATTGGATTTTCATCATATTGATCATGGTAAAGGTCTTTGGAAGTTTAATAACTCTCTGTTGCATGATATTGATTACTTAACCTGTATAAATAGTAAAATTGAAGAAATTAAAAAACAGCACTATCTGCCAATATATAACGTAGAAAATATTCATACAATAAATAATAATGAATTATGTTTTACAATAAATGATCAGCTTTTCTTGGAAACTTTATTAATGGAAATAAGGGGAAAAACTATTTCTTATTCGAGTTTTAAAAATAAACAAACAAAATCAAACGAACAACGATTGTTAAATAAAATTGAATTTCTAGAACAAAACCTTAATGAATCAAACAAAGAAACACTTGCACAACTAAATGCGGAATTAAACAGCATAAGAGATGCTAAACTTAAAGGGTATATTATCCGATTCAAAGGTCAGTGGATTGAAGAAGGCGAAAAAAAATACAAAATATTTTTGCTCACTTGAAAAGCAACATTACGTTAATAAGAACATACCTTTTATTCAAAAAGAAGACGTTGAGATAATATATCATCAATCTGACATTTTAAAGGAAACGTGTGATTTTTACAAAAAACTATATGAAAAAGTTGAGCCAAAAGAAAACTATATACTAAATGATTTACAAAATATTAATATAAATAAAGTAAGTTCAGCACAATCAATCGAAATTGAAGGTTTGTTAAAATATGAAGAGATAACAAATACTCTAAAATATATGAAGAATGATAAAAGCCCAGGATCGGACGGTTTTACAACAAATTTCTTTAAAGTCTTCTGGAATAGAATTGGTGTTTTTGTTATGAGAAGTATTAATTTTGCATATGCAAATAATTCATTTTCAATAACTCAAAAACAGGGCATTATAACGTGTATACCAAAAGATAACAAACCGAGACAGTTCTTAAAAAATTGGAGACCTATTACGCTTCTTAATACCGTCTATAAACTGGTTTTGTTGCAGGTAGATACATTGGAGAAAATACCCGCCTCATATACGACATAATGAATTATACTGAAAACAATAAAATACCGGGCTTAATAATGATGATAGACTTTGAAAAGGCCTTCGATACCTTGTCATTCGATTGCATTGATAAAACGTTAGACTTTTTTAATTTTGGACCAAGCTTTAAGCGTTGGGTATCGATTTTTCTAAAGGATACTCGGACATGTGTTCAGTTAAACGGATTTTTGTCCGATAACTTCACAGTAGGCCGCGGCTGTAGACAGGGAGACCCGATTTCACCATATATTTTTATTCTATGTGCAGAGATTTTAGCAATCAAAATTAAGAATAATAATAATATAAAAGGAATATGTATTAACGGCATAGAATACAAAATTTCTCAGTTTGCAGACGATAATTCTTTATTGTTGGATGGTTCTGAAAATTCTTTAAATTCCGCTCTAGACACTCTCCAAGATTTTGCATACTTTTCCGGATTAAATGTAAACTTCGATAAAACTAATGTAATTTGGATAGGATCTTTAAAGTACAGCACCCGAGCGATTAAAACAAAATACAAACTAACATGGGAAACAACAAGATTTAAATTGTTGGGAATCATTTTTGATGTCGATCTCAATCTGATTGTTGATTTAAACTTTTCCGACAAATTTATTAAAACTAGTAATATTATTAACCAATGGAAAAAGAGAAAACTATCACCTATTGGTAGAATTACCATTGTTAAATCCCTTATACTACCTCTTGGTACTCATTGTTTCTTTGCAATACCTACTCCAAAAAGAGATATTCTTGATAAATTGAATAAAATGTGTGGGATGATGCGCCTTACAAAATTAAGAGTTCGACCCTTACACAAAGCTACGAAAATGGTGGATTACAAATGGTAGACATCTTTGCTTATTGTAAAAAAATTAAAGTGTCATGGATTAGAAAATTACATACATGTTCAGAAAGCAAATGTGTTATTCTTATGAGGTCTATTATTGATGTATGTAAACTCTTCAACACTGGAAAACAATATATTGCTATAATTAAGAGCGCTGTTAAAAATGATTTCTGGTATGAGGTATTTACGTGTTATGAACAATTTCTAGATGTGTTAAAAATTATTGATGTTGAACATGTTCTTAGCATGCCATTATTTTATAATGACAATTTTACCGTTGGTAATGAAACCCTGTTTTTAAAAGCACTGTACGATAGAGGCATACGATTTGTGAGAGATATTGTCATTGATTCAACAATTTTTTTAACAAAATTTCAAATGGAAAGTATAACGGGGAAACCTATTAATTTCCTCCAATATGAGGGACTAGTTAAAATAATACAATTATTTTTTCGGAAAGTAAATATACATTTTAACTTCAATGATGTTTTAAAATACGGCCCGTCTCTGTCATGCTATACAAAATATTTTATATGCCTGGACAGCAAAGATAAGACAATATATAACTGTTTTATCCAAACTGAAATTGAACCCGTTTGTAAAAGCAAATGGACTGACTTTGTTACTACTAACGAGGAATGGAAACATATTTTCAAAATAGTTTTTGACATAACACGTGATAGTTACATACAGTGGTTTCAAACGAGAATTATTTATAATATATTGGGTACAAACTCCCTTATGTATAAAATCAAACTGGTAAATGATAATATGTGTACTTTTTGCCATGAATTCGAAGAAACGATTCGTCACCTTTTCTGGTCTTGCAAAAATGTCCAATGCTTGATCAAGAAATTAAACGATTCTCTGTTAAATAATAGAAGTTATACGACAGAAATTGATTACAAAACATTGATGTTAGGTAATTCAGACAAAAACAAGCAAAATCTAAACATACTTTGCCTCGAAGTTAAAAAATACATATTTACGTGTAAAAAAGGTAACATAATACCAAACTATACAGGTCTTATAAATAGTTTAACTTTTACCTACAAAATATACAATTCATTTAAACTCACAGAAAAGGAAACGAGGAGTTGGTCGCTGGTAAAATTAATATGTGAACCAAATATTTTTGTGGAACATAACATTGAGTGAAAATTTCTATAGAATCGAGAAAAGGAAAAAGAAGTGATATTTCCTTAAATATGTAATTATTAATTGCCAATAGAAAAGTACCTTATATATGCTTTTTGCTCATATTTTTTTGCCTTTTTCCGTTTCTTGTACATTTAAAAATGTAACGGTCTGTATGATACTTCATTTTGCTAACATTGCTTTATGCATGTATGCATGTTTAATCATATTTTCCCTTTCAATCATTTGTTAAAAAAAGTTTTTTACTTAGTTACTAATGCTATTTGCATGTATTGCATGTACAATTCAATATACTGTATTTTGTGTGTAAAGGTGTATGCATATATGCGATTGTACACTTAAAATGCAAATAAACAGAAGTTACCAAAAAAAAAAAAAAAATAAAAAAATAAAAAAATAAAAAAAAAAAATAATAAAAAATAATAAAAAATAAATAAAAAATTGCTGGACAAAAAAGGCAACATCCATTGCTATCAATTAATGTGTAATTACGCCACCACGTAGCCACTTGATTATTTGCATGACCTCACACCAGTTTCAACGCCTGGTTTTCCGTGACCCTACTCGACTTTGCAGATAAAGTAGGAGTTCGATCACCAATTTTACGAAAACAAACACACATATGGTTAATGTCTATTTTGCTGTACATGCTTTTTAAATCTACGCTTTCTACGTTCGCGTAAAATGGTCACTGGCTTAGGCGCAATAGATTGCGTAATCGTGAACTCTTTCGTTATGTTATCATTAACGTTTAATAAGTAAGTACTTACCAACAGAATTTATGCCAGAAAAAGAACAACGAAAAATCAAAATAGTTAACCATTTGAGTACTGTCTCTCGTCCATATCTCACGTAAGTTAACTGGACACAGATAAACACACCACAGGTTCAAATGTACGATATTTTATTGTGTACCTTATACGTTTTAATGAATGTGCAATTGATATTGCTATTCAATCAACCATGTACAAATCCAAATGAGTGTACCATAATGGTATATTTATTATTTTTTTAGCATTGGACAATTTTTATAATACTAATTTACAAATAGGATTTTATCAACGATGACTTCATTTAACATAATTCCAGTACCTTTCCGTTTGTCCTATTCTAACCAGCAGTTTAGACGTCAGAACTAAATGATTTAGATATGTAATTGCATGACAACCATTCAAAACAAACAAGTAATACAACAGTAAACGTCTTTTGTAACTTTTAACTTAAAGCATATAACGAAGCTGAGTAAAAGGTTCCAACCAGATTCCTATATTATAAAGTTCATATAACATCAGTTCTACATCAGATATTGTGTAGAAACACATTGCCAGTTAGTGTCATTAAAATTTAAATTAAGTATGCATTCGCGTCAGCATTATGGTGTCGGTGGCCTTTAAAAAGAAATGAATTAACTCTCAAATTGCCTGCTCGTTAGTGTCAGACAGTCATTAATCGGAAAATACACGATTACCAGGATAAAAGCATCATACTGTATTGTCACGTGCAGAACTGTTTAGTTTTATTTCAGTTAAGCATTTCACTATCAGATTAAAAACATTGCCGCATTATTGTTGTAGCAGTAGCAGTAACAGAAGCAGAAGCAGAGTGTACAAACAAAATACATAAGCGTTTGCATGGTGTTATATATATATATATATATATATGCTTTTTATGTCAATATCACCTACAGTGGCAATACCTAAACGTACACTATCTAAAACATATCCCAATATGTAAACGTGTCATGCAAACGAATTGTTAGAATAATAGGGTTTTCGATCATAACATTCAATTCATTATACTCATGTGCCTGTTTTTTTTTTTTCTTTATACGTCCATTAACCTCCCTCCCTTTGAATGGACTTCAGCGATATTGGATCGTATTTCACAATTTATTCATACAGTTTACATACTTAATGAATATGAATATGAATTTTGAGCAACACCATTGCCAACACAAACACGCAATATTAGACCAGACCAGACACTTAAATGTATATAGTACAAACGTATACGTACATACAATCTTTATTCTGAGTTCAGAGATCGGTGTCGTCGAAAATGCAGTCAATGAACCATTCATTGAATAATATGTGTTTCTGGCCTCACAAGAAATGTTTTCATATCTGAACGTTCGGTTGAACTTCAGTATTAAAGTGCTTCCGACCGCATGTCCTCCTGGATAGAACCAGCGGTACGATGGAGGCGGATATCCGGCGGCAGAACACTGGAACTCCACTGGGATATCTTCGTATACAATTGCAGTTTCCGAGATGACAGTGTGATTAATTGTGAGTGTAGTGTTTGAAACCGGAACTGCAACGAGGAAATATGTTAACACATATTAAATCATTTTTTATTTCAAGTTGTATATATTTATTGGAAACTTAAGGACGTTTTATTCGAAGTGTTACCGATGCGTATCGCTATAATCGCACGAGACAGCATCAAATACGCCTTTTTAGTCCGTACACACACTTACTGTGTGCTCGATCATTCATGAACTCATGCTTAGCATAATGTAATTACGTTCTTGAATTATCCCGTGTCTTTGTACACGTGTTTTCCGTGTTAAGCGATGTCATAACGGTTGTTTTCTATAGCATTTATGTACCTCGATAAAACTGGATTCCTGTACGTAATCTTTTAATCATATATTCATCGTGACTAACTATTTTCATGCATACAGAGCAGGGTCAGGTAAATGTATCAAAGTAACATGGATTCCGGCTTACAATTTCTACTTATTTAGCAGCAATGCGATGAGTTTAACAAAGTATACTTAGTGTAATACGTTATTTAAGCGTTTGTCCTGAACAGAAATACATGACAACATTCAGCAATAGTCCGATTTTCATGAGATTGTTTCTTTGTTGTGGAATCTAACACAGATTTGCGTGTGTTTAACAACAGCGACATTCACCACCACAAAGAAAGGAAACTTGGGACGCACTGAGACTATGAACTATGGGTACGCATGTAAGGGCTGATAGTTATATTTCAGTTGCTGAACTGATATATGCTTGCGTTCGCAATAAGGAAGAAACACGATTAATAAATATTTTCCCAACGGATTTGCCGTTTTTGATTTTGTTTTATTCGATGTTTGTACTACTTACTAAATTGTATAGATAAAAGTAGGGCAGAAAACTTACATTGAATGATCATGTGTGTGACTCTTTGCATTGTTATATTGGTTGTTTTGAACGAGTAGTATGCTGAACATGACACATTCTCACTGGTGTATGAGGTTGGAGTATATCGTAGAATGCTGGTTGCAACATCTAAACTGTCTGTATAGCTGGTCATGTCTGTTACGTTACGGGACGCTTCAAACCAGTGAATTTTTGCCCCTGTTCTACTTGTTGATGTGGTGCACGTGTTGGTCGATTGCTCATTGTATACTGGATATGAGACGGTTGTCTGTGGAAGCAGTGTCATCGAAGCAAGGTGGACTGCAATCAAAAATATAACCATTCATAACTTTATCACTTTAACAAATCTTATAATAAAACGACGAGTATAGAAGATGCAAATATTGTCCTCATGTACCAGTGACAATTCAGTATCTATAGCCAACACGGACTGTGTTTACAAACCAGCAAAAGTAGGTACTACTTCGAAAAGCTTACTTAACACAAGGTGGTTGTTACATTTATTGTTTATACATGTTTGTATAGCTAGCCATGTCTGCGATATTCTCGCTTGCAACGAACCAGTGAATGCTTGCACCTGGTATACCTGTTCAGGTAGTGCACGTGAACGTCGATTGCTCATTGTGTACTGTATTCGAGACGACTGTTTGTGGAACTAATGTCAACGCGGTAAGGTTTGCTGACAATAAACATAATTAAAGTTACCATTCTGCCATATGTATTCGTAGAAGATCCTGACATCGCTGCAACACTGCACGGATGTGCATTATGCAAAAGTGTATTATATAGATAAGATTCATCAAGAAAATGACTTTTACACAAACATAAAAGTTTCCATGTACATTACAGAGTAAATTTAGTTTTCTATTCCAATGCTTAAACAATGACTATTATTAACAGCCGTTTGATATTGATCTAGTTTATCCCTCTTTCTAATATAATCTGGTAAAGAATTTAAATCATAAGTCATACATGGTTGTTCTGTGATTTAGTTGAATACTGGTGCGCGTCTTTAATAAGCACGCACTTTACTTTCGTAAATGAATGGCATTTGTGATAAAGTATTTGAAACACATGATTTAGATCCCCAAACTTTTTCAGTTGATACAGGCCAGAATATTATAATTTACACTCTGTCTTGGTCCCATTCTAACACTAACCCTTACCCAATCTTGGTTTTGCGTATTCAAAGTTTTTTTGTTTCAGCATATTTTATCAAACTATGATACCAGGGGAATAGCTAGAATAATCAATGTGGCATTGTATGAGTGCAGCAGCACACAGATATTTCCTAGATTAAACATATAAGATTTGAAACATTAAAGACGAGGATTAACAATTGAAACACTATTGGTAACATCAGGTTAGTGAAAAGAGAACATATCGTGTGGTTTGAATGGTTTGTTCATTGAAAACAACCTTGCAGTTTAAAGCTTATTTAATTTAAGTTTTGAGCCTAAATTTACACATCCGTTTTCCCAAAATTTAAAAACAATGTATTGTCCATCAGCAAAGAGGAACAACGTTTTTAACATTACCGAGTGTTGCGGAAATAACATCCTGATACGTATGGGCAAATATAATAGCACTTCCATCTTTATACCAAACTAATTTACAATCAAGATCAATACTAATCATATATACATATATTTTATAGCATAATAACAGAAGTCCTATGTGACAGGTTTTAATCCAGCAAATGCACTATTTACAATTCATATTTATTTTTACCACTTCAAATTAACCTGTCAGTATCTTAGATTAATAAAAATTACGTTTCCCGTAAAGCATATCATAATAGTCCACTAGATTCAAGAAATAGTGTCCGTTGTATTTATTTCGTCTGTAACATACTTTTCTCACTGAATTTGAACGTCTGTATTTCGCGTATGTTTCTGAATATTTTGACACTGTTGGATAACGAAACATGAATGTTTTTAGAAGTACAATTAGCGAAATTAAAAAAAAACGCAAACAACGATACTTACGTATTACAATTTTTTATATATTGAAACATGTTTTAAATGTTAAGATACACTCTTATATGTCAAAAACAGCAAAACAACATTTATTTCTATGAAAAGAAAAAATAAATACGGAATATTACGCTAGTCAATTGTTGCTAGGGTATGTATAAGTCGAGTGGCGTGTGTGATGATGTATATGGGATTACATTTATTTTGAATGCTGTATGCCATCGGCCCATTGTAAAACATAACATTCCAAATACATATATACAAATTTTCAGCAAGGTGTGAAACAGACAATGCAGAAAAAACAAACTTATATACAGTTTCAACATACATGTCAAATCACTAAAAATATTGAGCAATGTACATTATGCACAAAGTTATGAAAATAATGTATACTATATTTACTATATTCTACTATATTAATTACTGTACATGGATTTTTGGTAGATTAAAACTATGAAATAAAGAGAACTGTGATACGAAATTTCACAAGCCACGATACTAATATATACTCAGCGTAATACTCCTTTATTTATATACCGCTATTAACTTCAGTTGTGCATTTACCTTATTGTATTTGTTTACAAACTACAAGATGGACGAAAATGGTTCGCATTTTGATTTCTTATGACGCGTAAGAATAATATTTATGACGTTATACGCAAACAAACCCGAAACGATGTGGAACAAAAACATGGCAATTGTACGTATGAAATATTTACAGTTGTGGCTATAGCACACTTAAAATTTGCCGTCATTTTCCTTTTTGCTAAGTCTATTTTGTTTCTTTGTTGTGGATTTGACATGATAGTATTTTATAGTAACTCTGCAACGGAGTATTTTAGCATTGTGGAGATGTGTCAGGATTAAATCATCAACGGTAGCGGTCGTAGTGGTCGTGTTGCAGGCCAGAAGTTAAACAGTCAGATGCCGTTCCAGTAAAAGTTGGTTGACAACTCAATTGTCGGTCGTGCATTTCGGAGTCACTGTAGGTGACATTCGGTTTGGTGTCAGCACTTAAAGTGATGCTTTAGTTAAGCACTAGCTATAGATTATATTTGCTTTCATAACTCTATGATGACGTCATTAAAATGTAGTACAGCTAGTATGGTAATACGGGAGCAGAAAAATAGCGAGTAGCATACTACAAAAATTCTTTTCTGTCGACATGTATTTCACCGATTGAAAAATAACGGAAATACTTATATACATGAAAAAAAAAAATTGTGTTGTTGTTTTTTTAAAATAATTACTATGGTTACCAATGCCAGCACCGTAAGCATCAGTGAACTTATTGGTTTCGTAGTGGTCGACAACAAAGCGAAAACATATCGTCAGTTTCAACTGAAACAGCCACTGTCATAGCGCCAATACCGCTACCCCTCCTGCCGCTTTGTCACAAGGATATTGACACAAGCAACATTAAATTTGAGGTATATCCCATGAATAGTTTTTGAGAACATGGCCGAACAAGTTAACTGACCAAAGGGAACAACTCTGTGAATAATGCAGTTACAGTTATAAGTCTGGAGCACTTCATTCCGACTAACAACCATCGATCATAAGTGAAGTTTTAGGTCAATATATTCAGTAGTTTTTGGGAAAATGGCCGGACGAGAAAGAATAACAAGGACAATAACTCCATAAATAGAAATCATAGATAATTATAAATATGAATAATCAGCTCGAGTTATACATCTTGTCCACATCACTTCGCCTAATAACCATTTATTCATGTGTGATGTTTGAAGATGATATCGATATGGGTTTGTAAGTTATGTCACGGACAAATAATGATATGGCCGCAAGAGAAAAGTGGACAAAAAAGCATAAATCCACAAATAATGCAGCTAGATATATAATTTTTGAGCACTGCACTCCGCCTAACAACCACTTATACATGTATGAAGTTTGAGGTCAATTCGTTCAGTAGTTTTTGATAAAAAGGCCGATCAAGGAAAATTTACAAAGGGTAATAACTCCATAAACAATGCAGCTACAGTTAATAATATTGTATACTGCACTCCGGATGAAAACCATCTATCCATGTATTGAGTTTGGGGTCAATCCCTTCAGCAGTGTTTGATAAAATGGCCAGACAAGGAAAACTAACAAAGGTAAATAACTCCGTAAATAATGTAGCTAGTGTGGTACGTATCAAAATAGTATGTCAGGCACACGTGAACAATGGTGGCTGCAACACTAACTATTAATGGCTATCACATTGTTTGTGTATTCACCTTTGGACCATTTAACAGAGCTTTCAAACTATATTAGAGTATCCTATACGTTTGCATTTACATCATTATCGTTCTTAGTTATGCTCATATTTAGCTTTAATGTTTGATATTGTTATAATTGGCTAGTACATGTACGTGTTTTGGACGCACCGACGTAATGCCAATTTATGAGGTTAACATCGTACAGTATGCATGTCATTTTATTGGCATAAATATATTTTCTTACAGTGTATATTGCTTCACATAAAAAATGTTTGATGATAATGTATTAACATGTAAATCATCGGAGACTATTTCATCCATTGTTCGAAAAAACGTATTATACTTGTATTGATGTATTTGAAATCGTTTACACTAAAATGGAAATTTTATAAATAACTTGGACAACTGATCTAATTAGACCAGTGTTAAATTTATAACAGATCCTTTACTTCATCGTGGCTTTAGTGCTATTGACAACAATGTCCATTATTCTTATGAAATCACACATGTTGAAACAAATTTATGTTAATGTGATTAAGATAATGCAGAGATTAAAGTTTATTTTTATTTAAAACATCAACTGAGCTTAATATACGAGGAACGTGCTTGAGTTTGAAGCTGGGATACGCACTGATGCTGGTGCATATGTGCGTTTGACCTGGAATACACCTCAGATATTTATATAATTACGACTACAGACGCTAACAAAAAGCGTGTGTATGAAATTATATAACAAAACACTTATCCTGTGTAAATATAACGATTATTTAACTCGGTAATAAAGTGGGTCGTGTCACTTAAAGTGTTCTATGTACGAAAATAAGTATACATATGTTTAGAAGTTAATTGTTAACGACAGTGAGTGCACTGACAATTTGCACACAGACAATGTTTATACAATAACATGTCACACAATTTTTCAAAGTTACATATGTCTCATAACTATATGCAGATTTTGTATTGCTTTTTTTCCTGCATTATATTAAAACACACTGATATGTTTTCGTTTGTTGTTTCCGTCAAAATTACGGAATTATTATCTTTGAAAGAAAAAAGATAAATAAACACATTTCAGAAGCTTTGCTTTCAAACAGTTTTTGTCTTTAGCTGTTGTTAATGATATTATGTTATAGAAATGCGAAATACAAAGGTGTAGACAATAATTTAAGTGTGACTAATAAACTACATTGTGAGCATAAAAAACACAGGTATCGAACTCATGTCGACGATTCTATGAACGAATACGAATTAACGGCGTTCTAACCGCTGCGCCGTTATGACAGGAGAAAATACACGTGCAAGCTTTGGTTTTAAAAGTTTCAACAACTGACAAAAGGACAGACGGCCTGACAGACAAACTGCATCCAGTATACCACCTCCCTTTACAACTTCGTTGGGCTGGAGGTATATTGTACCAATTTTATGTGAAATAACACGTTACTGAAGAAAGTACACATAATAAGTAAGCAAACACTACGAGTGCAACAAACTAAGCTATGAGTCAATTTAACAGTGTTTATTTAAAATATTTAAAATATAAATTAACCGCGCACACGCACATTTTTTATCCTCATATGCATTTACATACCCGAGTTTTTAATGCAAACTGTCGTCCTTTGTCTGTTGTCATCACTGGAACAGCTATATTCCCCGGCCTATTCTTCATTGAATGCTGTTATAGTAATGTATACAGATGTGTAGTCCCCGTTCGAAGATATAGTGTAAACGCGAGCACTTGATGCGGTTATTGAGCATATTGCTCCCTGCAGCCAAACACACTCCCCAATGTATGTTGTTTCTTTGTAGCATACTATTCTTCTTGTAGGGTTTGTATCTATGTAAATCCAGTTGAAAGCAAATACTAATTGGACGTTTTGATCACCATTGTCAGCGTAGGTATCAAGGCAGGAATCTGCATAATAAACACAAAGTCACAAGTAGAACAACTCAACAGAAGCACATTTGCAATTCCAATAGTTGTGTAAACTATAGTGTTCCTAAATATGTGCATTGAACAATTAAATACCTGAGCATTCTATCACCAGCAAGAGTGTTGCGTACACTCTTAGTAAACAAAATGAAATCATTTGTGATGAATTCTCAAATCTGCTCAAAAATCTGGAAATCAAAGCAATGTACTTACATTTACTTTAAGTGTACAAATTCCGCAATTCAGGTTTAATAAGCATGTCATTGATGTTGTGAGTATTTTTGTTTTTGACGATATATTATGGCTAAATATACATTGTATAGATATGACACCCATAGATGTTGGTATATAGAGTATGGTCAACCCGGGAATGTTACTGTGAACCGAGGCGTAAGCCGGGGTTGATATAACCTTACCTTTTCGAGGGTTGACAATACGTTGTATCACCCGCGATGAAGTGTGATATTAATTTTTTATACAGTATATTGATATTACCAAATATCAAAGGGAGCACATGCAAGATAAGCGCCAGAAGTTAATTCATTAAAAGAAGCGTTTTCCTAGAAGGAGTAGATTTTTGTAGATTGTCCAGTTATTTAAAGAAACCCCTTGTTCGAGTTTTACCTCCAAGCGACGGTGACATAATACTGTCACATGTGACATTACGAATTGTTTTGTGATATGTCAGTGGAAATATATGGGCCAATCACTTTAGGTATAATAATATATATTGGAATTTTCTTCCTATGTTTAAGGTTTAACGCAAGAATCTTATTTTAATGCACATTATCGAGTGCGTTTGAAACAGATTCTGAGCTGTTAGATTGACACGTAAATAATACAAATATACCCCAAATTACTCAATATCACAAGCATAATATTTTCAATTGTAAAGTAATATATATCTTTGTTAGATCTTACAATTATAGAGGTACACGTATATATGTTTTCCTTTCTCATAAGTATATCATTTATGTATTAGCGTAACCTTGCGCGCAGCAAATATTTCACAGTATGGGTTAATTTCTTAATATATTAATTTTATTGAACAGTATACTTTTATGTTTTAATAGACATTCAAGATGGGTTTTCTGTAGCTTAAAACCCAATAGTATGACTGTTTTGCTGTTTACTGAAATACTGTTAACACGGATAAAATTGCAAGTGTGACTTAGTAAGTTACATGTATTGTATGCTGATTAGCATCTTACCATGACGTAAGTTGTATTTCTATTGAATACAAACATTGTTTTGTTTTGTTATTTTATACTCATAATTGCAATCTTATGAGGTTAAATATCATTGTTATGTACATGCTTTGCGAATTATCACTGTTCCATACTAGGTGTGAATTTCCGCGCGCCTTTATACCCGTTAAATATCCACATATAATTTTGCTATTACATTTTGAACGGTATGTGTTTTCGTAATGTTTTAACGCTGTTTCGAAATTTTAATTTATAATGTGCATGTAAAACACTTTAATATATCTCATTATGACAGCACAATTCGAGAACTATTTCAACATGCATTTAAATCGCGCTAAAATCTAACTCATTCTTAGTTTGAACCATATTAATACTAATTTGTTGACATACTGACATACCCATTGTATTGAATCACAAATGAATTGCCTACTCTTGAACCGAATAGAATCCCATAAAATGACCACATGGGCAGCTAAGAAAATGCTGTGTTTGTGATTCTGGATTACTTAATGTCACATATTACACTGCTCGTACAAACATATAACTTATGTTGTCATACCTTTAGGAAATAAGCCACAGCCGATAATAATATAATTCTCATACTAAGCATGCATAACAAAATAATATTCATATTGACTAAATAACTAAATAAGGAACAGGAATCAATCGCCGTTGTATGCTGAAATACTCGTAGTGTTAATTTCCTTTGTAGAATTGTATGTTGTTGTTTTGTAGTGAATTCAATCGTGTCAATTATCTTATTATAGTACAGTTCACATTTATTTATCGGTTCATGGAATTTGATGAAAACATATTGCCTGAGTTTTACATACTGCCATCTAATCACGTTTTATGCACTACATTAACTATCCAGCAGAAAATCGTATTCACTGTGAAGCAAACGTAATAACAATGCCGTCTTATGTTGAACACAAGACAATAATACACGTCCGCATCCGAAACTTACCGGCAAAACTCATCAGCACATATAAAAGGGAACATACAATGGTAAAGTTGGCCTTATATCCGTGTAAATTTCAGGACGATGACGCCAATTCAAAAACACGCGAATTTAAAAAAAAAATCATTTTGGGAGAAACACGCTGAAATCGTCCTCGCAAATTTAAAGCATTGTACAGTATTTGATATACGAAATACTTTAACAAAAGTGTCGTAGTTTTGAAACCAAATGCCTATGAAATGTTGCCGTTTTTTGACTACCCACAAACAGGATTTCGCAGCTGACTGGTTAAGGACGTTACGCAAATTATGAAACACACTTTGAAGTTAAAGTTACGATTAGACGATTCTGTGTGCATGTATACATAAAAGGGACCTTAAATTATAATATAAACAATACTAGGTACAATAATAAGCACTGTTTGTTTATTGGTAGCATAGACTATTGAACATTGATATTCATATATATCCGAAAAACAAAGCGATACCGTATATACCGTTTTCGAGAGAAACACCATCTTACCCAATGATATTTACACTTCTACAACTAAGTCACAAAACTGCCCTCGGAGATTTAATAAATGTAAATTACATTTAAATATGTAGTTTTTAAAGAAATAGTGCACACATAATAAATTCTTACACGTGTTCTATATTGCTCGTCCATAAATTCATAAAGACAGAAGTCGTCAGTCTCTCTAAAGAAAGCTTATGTAATTCATGAATTAATAAATAAGTAAATGTCTTTTAACAGAGATGCATCTGCGTCATGAAGATGCGTACTGTGTTCACTAGTACATAATATTACACCATCATATTTTTTAGATAATCTTATAAAATAAATAGAAAAAAACATGAATGACTTACTGATCTAACATAAACGAACTACTCAAAACCTAAACTGCCTCGGTCTGCTAATAAGAGTTATCTCCTGCTGACGCAGCTGGAGATTCACTTTGTTTATGTTTAACTGTATTTGACATCGTGAAACATTAATGCTCTGTTTGTACACAAACCCTCAATCTAAATCAGTATGGGTTTGATACCTACTCTTCTTAAAGTTACGTGTTATCAATTATGTTTATCGTATTAAATTGACTTTATTATGTATGATATTATATACACCATACCAAGCGTCTTTAATTTCGCTTGCGCTACATAAAGAAAACAAACAGAGAAATGGTATCGATTTGAATTGGCCGATATACATGTACACAATTCAATTAAGGGCCTACATTGAATTAAGTATTAATGTATTCAGGTTCTCTGTATTTTGCTATTCATGCGAATATATGTGATTCTATTTACGGATTTCCACAGATAAATACATGCATCAGACATCCGAAGAGTCTTAACCGAATAGCGCGTCTCTGTTACCAACAGACGATGTTAGACAATTTATGGCAATTTTGTTTTATTGTCGCAAGTGTTTATTGTTGCATAAATATTATCTATGCAATGTATTTGGTTTACATGCAAATAAAATTATGTTTCTCAATGGCAAGCCGCACTGTTATGAGAAACATAGAAACCCTTACCAAGTAAATGTAAACTAGAAAACACACAAGGCATTAATATCACAACAGCACATACATTCGTGAGCTCAATGTACCTGGCCGAATGTGCTCCCTGTAAATGAAGACGCATGGTACTTTAGTAAATCTGTATGCAAACATGCAGAACTACTTAAAATAAAAACAACAACACTAATATAAAATCTGTCATAGTTACACATAATTATAATATGCAAGGGTAAGCAAATCAACGAACGTGAACAACTTACCACCCGACTTCAGCAGTGCTACGATCAACAGAGTTCTTATGCAGACGTTTACATTCATCATGTGTAAATGTTTCTTGATCATTAGTGTTTAGTCTGTATGTGTATTGGTGCGTCTTTATTATGCAAACATACACAATTTATGTTCTATTGCATGCAAACGTTCCTTTCCTCCTTTCTAATGTTCAACAAAATTTAAATTATCATAATTAAACTCGAACATCATCAACGATGTGTTTACACTGTTTACAATAATATGCTCATGCATTTAAACTTCCGTCTACCCGGTTCACTTGATTAAATCAATACGCATGGTATATGTACAGGCCGGTCTATGTTCATTTAAACATACTGCTAATCGGGTAACATTGGCCTTGGACTGGCTCTAGGTGCATAGTGACAGAGGCAGATAATCAAAAAGATATTGACCTGACACATTTTATTAGCCAATGACCTTTATTTGGTAACTATCTGCTTTATTATAATATATTCGTTGCAGAAAATGGCTGAGATGTTTATAGATGTGCAAAACTCACCGAATGACATCACGTCGTTTTGGACGAGGAAAACAAACTAAATGAGATGCGTCCAGCGATTCTATTTTGTATTGATAGGGTCTTAAATATTATAGTGTTTGCGCTCAATTAGTTGCGCATGTTTGAATACAATGTATTGCTCCTAACGAGGACAAAAAATCGATGTGTTACACCTGTCTGATTTTTGCATCGACAAACTCATGAATGGACATATGGAATACTATATGGATGCTGCTTGATTGTGGAGCTATGCGTGCGTGTTCGGATCGATGGGAGGATGAATGTAAGTATGTACACATGCTTACATTTATGAAACCACATAATACAACAAAGTTTAGTCAATCAGCCAAACATCATTCAACTGTAAAAATGACTATCTTAGAAGTTGTATTGCTTACACAGATTTTGCAAGTGCGTTCATATTTGTAGTGTTATGCTCGTTAATTTTGTAAAAGTGCATGCAGTAGGCTCAACACAACATATTCTCAGTGGTGTACGAGGTTTGTGTATATGGCAGAATGCTGGTAGCAACATGTGATATGTATGTATGCATGTAGGTCGCCATATGATGTCACCTATTTGGGAGGTTACTGTTAACTTGCAGCAGGTCTACTTGTCGAGGTGGTGCACTTAAACATTGCACATTGTATATTTGATATGAGACTGCCGTCTGTGGAAAGAGTGTTAGTAATGTTTACTGCAAGATAATATACTGTACATACAAAACAGATTATAGTTAAATATGTCAATAAATAAAACATTTTGACGAATGGGCTTAAGTACATGTATGCTACATTAAGACTGGCAGAGCATAGAACTGTTCTCCTAAATTGGTTCCTTTGTTTATACATTTCACCTCAAATACTTTTATACAATCACCTTATTTTCCGTCGTGTGTAGTACATAATTCTCTAAATTGTTGTTTATATTGAGAAACAATGACACGGCCTCAATTATTATTTTGTAAATATACATGCACAGGCAGTACACTGTAAGGACTTGTTTTTATGAAACAAAAATATATCAACTGTATATGCGCTTATGTAACGAAAGTTAAGTGGGCCTAACGAGAAAATTAAGATGCTTGATGCCGTTTTATCAACAGATCGTAGGGCGGTCGTACGTAAGATTTGATTGTACGACAATCATAAGACCGATGAACCGGTTGATCAACAAAATCGCTGAGCTACGACGTCGTACGATTTTAACTTAAATTTGAGACTGGTTTTAACGACAATCTTAGAGTCGTAAATATGGCGTCTTCATGTCAAATGATTTGCCAAGCATTACTAAAATATGCATTTAAATCATTTAAAACATAAACATCATTTAAAATAATGAATTATTACCTATGCCACCAGGAACCACTATATATTGTGACTGACTAACTCTGCAAGCACCGATCATTTATTAGTAATGGTAGTGTATTGCTGGAAAAAAATAATTCTACTGATTCATCCACTTAAATTTGAAACAATCATTGATAAAAGTTGAATGTTGCTGCTTTTCTCGGATCCGGAACTCGTCTTACCTTGAAAGTTTTAAATCAAATTAATCCATCGTTCGTAACACAACAAAACACAGGTATGAAGATCTGTAGTACACCGATGTGTTCCAATCGATTTTCAACACAAAATTAATACTCTATCAAGAATTAATTTCATAAAATTAAACCATAACCTGAAAGGTTACCATAAATGTATGCGTTGTCAACACAAGGACATCACTGAATACATGATTACGTGTTTGACAAAAAAAACAACATCCACAGTGGCGTAGCTAGAGTTGAGTTGACTAATTCCGTACAGTAGTTGATTCCGTACACTTTTACAATCTAAATATGCACCCTTCAAAATGATTTATTGATAATTGTACTCATATTTGTCTAAATTATGTTTACCTTTAATATTTTAATAGAAAACAATCATTTTATGTTGTATAGATCACCACGCGTAAACTAACTATGGTCAGCTACGCTACTGTAATCCATGTTGATGGTCGCCATAAGAATTGTTGATTTTGAAATATTATATGACATTGTTTAAAGAAGATTAATAGATCGACATGTATAATGTTATATACGGTAACACAGGAAAGTGTTATGCAAAAGTGAAACATATTATTCTATAATTATCAAACGTCGATTGTATTGTGATATATCTCGCTAGATCTACAGTTGTTCTGCATTAGTGATTCTAATGACGACTTTAATTCTACTTATCAGATTGAACTTCAGTCATTAAAACAAAATCGTAACTAATCTGATTTCAAACGTCTAAAAATCGGGATTAATGTCATGTTTTCAGACTGGTTTCACGTTTTGCACGTCGTAGAAGCGTTGATAATCTTAGCTACGACGGAACACTTACGACCACCGTCATAACACTGTTATACGCTGATCGCAAGTTCGGTCGTAAACCCCGGACTTAAGACATATTGATTAAAACGGCCTCCAGGATACTACATACAATAATTACAAAGATCATAGTGACACATATGCCGATTATGATGATAAAGCTTCGGTGATAAAATGTTTGTAAGTTATCTACTGTAGATTGCATTCATTGACTGATATTAAATAAAAACATATTTGCCGATAAACAATTACAGTCCGTTTTATATTACATAATATAATAGCAACAACACGCACGCATACGCAGCGATACACACATCTATGAACATATACATACCAAAGTTTTGGATGCATATCGATATCAGCTGACTGCCGGTGTCTTTTGAAAATGTGTTTTCTCGTATTATTATAGTAATGTACGCAGATGTGAGGTATCCATTTGAAGAAATAGTATATACGAATGGGTTGACATTGAGCAGACGTTTACAAACACAAAAACGCACTCGCCGATATATATTTGTTGTTGTTAACATACTACTTTTCTTGTTCCAGTGTAACTCCAATTGAAATTAAACACCAGTCGCACATTCTGATCGCCTTTCTCTGCGTATTGATTAACAAATTAAGCTGAAAGTTAACTTAAAACATACACATCTTATTCATGAAGGGTAAATGTTGTTATCCCGAACGGGTAAGATCTTGCTTATTTGAATTGTTGCACACACTGAAAATAAATTCATGTTCCTCACAATGCATATGTTTTTAAATAACACTACTCTTTATACATTTACATTATTGTAGACTTGTAGACATTTAAATTGCCAAACGAGTGTCTTTCCAGTAAAGAATTGACTTGTATTTGTATGATGACACAAACGAAAGACGTCTGGGCCGGATGATACATCTTGTAGAAGATTAGGAGAAACAATTTGCATTACCGCTTTTTTGGCTGAAATTGTATGATGGTGTTAAACGCAATTTGTCAGATGGTTAACAAAACTCCGTCTAGAAAATCGAAACGTCTTAATAATATGCAACCCTACATATCTCAATTATCCATGTTATTTAAATGCATTTTTAACACATGAGTATCGTTAAAGAGCAATATTTCCTTTCGATAACAGTTGTTTAGAGTTACTGCCGTTTCATAATTCAACAAGGTTTATACTTGTTGCAAATACGTAATGTTAACATTTACTAACAACTACACAAATGAACGTCTATGTAAATTAATAATAAATCTTTCTAAAACGATAGCATTGGAGATTGATAGTGATAAACAAAACGTGCCACCAACTGTCGACACTACAAATACTAATACAAATGTTAAGTACAACAGAACGGCTTTCTTCCACAATAGATGCAACATGCATAAAGTATAATGGCAATAGTAAACGAATATGAAATTGTAATTCAAGTAACATCTATTTAATATGTCAATATGTTTGTTTGTCTGCAAAACATATGCACACGAACATGTGTACATGCGTGTTATGAGTACTGTGTTTTACAATGTGCATACCCGTGTCGACGCTATCTTTATGAAATTCACTTTCGGCCTTCAATTCTTGAACTCGTTTAAATAACCATTATGTTTTGTAAACTTTCCACTGCTCGTTCTAAAATGCTTTCGAAATATGCATTGATTAGAATGAATTGTATATATTTATTTAACACTACGCTATGTAATGTTGATTGCATGAATTATATTGATATGTGTTGTAGACGATGTACTTGTACAAGTCTTAAATAACATGTTCTGTTCTGTTCTGTTCTAAAATAGGCACTGTCCAGGTATTATATTTGCAGAATACACTCAAGGAAACGAGTCAGTTCCAATTTAATTGATTGTTCAGTTGTATAACATTAGATTTATAAGCAAATATAGTGCGCTATTAAAACATTACTCATGTCTTTGTGAGTGGTATTGCATTCAACAATTAAAATAAATATATAGCAAAATTGAGAAATTGATTTGAGTTAGGCAGAATAATTTCAGCAATGTGTTGCAATGTATTGACACGGATGAATTTTAACAGCTTTATTCAAGGCTAGACTATTTTTATTGCTTTACTGCGAAAAGTGCAATTTAACATTGTTTACTCTTCTAACGTATTCGTTATGTATCTTTCACTATTGCAATGTGTCGCTAGCGTTTCTGTTTTAGGTCTGCGATAGAAACCAGACAGGTTAACGTTTCACTAAATTTGCAAACGAAAAAGTAGTTTGCTGCAGTTTAATCCATGCATTGGCCGACTACAAGCAGGCATATTATTGGATTATAGCATATCAAGTCCGTTTTCTGTCCGTTATAGTGGTGTGTTATTGATGGTATTTTATTGTTCAAATTGGTCTTACATTTTCCATTGACAATTGTTCGCGTAGACATGTAATTTTCATTGGTTTGTACAATGCACATGTAGCTGCTTAGCGATCTAAAGTAAATGAAGAAATGAAATAGTACATAAGTTGATATATGATATTGCAATTGTAAAGAAACTTAAGAGACATCGCATGGAGAAAAATTCGTATTAACATGACACATCCTAGGCGGATTTTCTGAGGACGATGTATTGTCTTTTCGAGTTTTGTAAGGACTAAGACTCGAATATTATCGGAATTCTAGTTCTGCAAGTGCCTCATACTTATTGTCATGCCCAGAGACTGCAGACTCTGGAAAAACGTGCAACGAACACATAATTGACAAGAACGGTAGCATAAACAGTTAGGGGAAACGGAGGCACTTAATATTGCTTGATGTGTTGTATTTAACTTTGTAGGTGACAAGTGTTAACAACGATCCAAGCAGATTCATAAGAGATAGCATCTTTATTAAGCATGCAGTGCTTGATTTGTTCGAAATCATTAATTAACTGATCATATGAAACCTTACCGATTCGACAGGTTTCATAACTCCCATCTGTGTTTGAGGCTTCGTTGTGTCGCCTGAATACAAACACAAGTTTAAATAATTATTATTAGATGTTCTGCAATAAATAGCAAACTGGTGTAGCTATTTAACTATGTTATGTAGCTAGATTTGGTGAACAAAAATGTGTGATTGCAATATAATTATTTAGTTAAGCACACTATTATAATATGTACAGTTGTTAACATATATGATATATCACCGTGTATACTGTACAATGTACATTTGCTTACGGTTCTATGACGAGATCTTCATACTGGCCAGTCGTGTTGCTATGCGTTTGGTATATTTTGGTTTCGTTTTGCCCTAAAATAAATAATGTAACAATGCTATTTAGTGATAAAAACTAGTCTTATTCTACGCAATGTTGTATAATGGTCTACGTCATGCATCCTGCAAAGTTTTTGTTTTTTTAAATAATTCATTAGCAGGCAGTTTCGGGATAGAATACGAATTACACAAATACACGTGTTCAATAAATACACAGCTATTTTTGACTGTTTCACTCTGAACGTATTGATAAAATGTTAAAAGGACTATGTATATACAAATTCAGCATGTAGTTTACCCAAATTGTCGTAGTATGTACAGATCTTTCCTTGTGTTTGTGATCTCAAAGAAATAGCATAACATGTACATATGTTTGCAAAGGTTGTACATAGCAAATATACAATGCAACACACATGTACCATGTGATCTGTATCTCATATCAGGATAGACACAGCAATTAAGACAGCAACCCCCAAGACTCCACCTACTAAACCACCAACAGCGGATGTTGCAGAGCCATTGTCAACTGTAAAAAAGACATATGTTATTAGGCATTCGATGCAATAAGTATGCTATTAAATTTCTCTTATCTTTTCAATGTCGCCGCTTTGACCGCCCGTCCGTATTCTAATTCAACTCGTATTTAGTTTGTCTGGGTTCTGAAGCAAATTTTCCCTGTGATTGTATGCATCATACTTTATGTCCGGCTGGCCGTGCGTCCTTCCCTCCGTCCGTCCGTCCTTCTGTCCGTACGGTAGTTCTTGTCCGCGCGAGATCTCAGGAATTAATGACTCAAATTTGATAAAACTGTATATGCAGCATCCATATAAGTTGGAACTACACATATTGTCACGTCGGTCGGGTCCAATTGTTTAGGGAGTTATTTCTCTATGATTAAAAATAGGACAATTTCTAAAACTGTTCGTTTGAAAGCAAAATCTTTGGAACTACCAACATAAATTCAATGAAACTTTTTATTCAGCATCCATACCAAGGGGGAAAGAAAACATATTGTCGAGGAGTTCCGTTCGGATGAGTTTTCAGGGAGTCATTACCCTTTGATTATATTTTTTTTTTTCTTGTCCACACTATAACTTCGCCATGGATTTGGGGAATCTTTGAGTCACTTGGCACATATGATTGCTGCAATGAGCTGGGGTGTACTGCTCTTGAAACAGGACATTAGGTCAAAGGCCAAGGTCACACCTAGAGATTAAAGGGCAAAAATTACACTTTGCTTGTGCGTGCTTTAAAGACTACCGGACACAAATCATAACCTCAAAAGCAAAACATGAAATGCATATAAACCAGGTCCATACGTCGAAGGTCAAGGTGATCAAATGTCATAGTGAGATTTTGCCTTGTTCAAACCATAACTAGGTCATATATAAAGCTATTTTCCATGTATATGGCACATATGTTTGCCTCAGTAAGATGTGACACGCTTTAACTTCATATGTAGGTCACTGGTCATTGTCATACTTAAACATCGGGCTGCTAATAAGAGTTCTCTCCTGATGTCACAACCGGAATTTTGCTTTGTTTATATTTAAAGGTCAAAAGTCGAAACTAACCTTTTGCTTGTCCGGGCTTTTAACTTGTTGAGTGGATTTTAAGACTTTACACGATTGTAAGCCCAGCCTGACAACGCCTCTCCGTATGATCAGGTTCTTAGGTTGAAGGTCAAGGCCACAATTAGCGTCAAAGCGGTATCGTTGAGCCTCGGCATCGGTTCTACCGATATTCGTGTTTAGTAATATTTATCAATGCAGTTAGATGGCTATGTACCTGTTTTTACTTAGGTTGTTTCCGTTATTTCGTCAGTCCAATCTGATTTGCCTATTTTGTTTTCCGCCATCGTTTTGATTCTATATATCGTGCCAGGTTTTAATCCCTCAATTGTCTAGGTATAGCTGTTAACAGAACTAGCTATATAGATATATCTCCAGCTTTCGAAATCAATTTCTTTGTATCGAATAGTGAAGTTCTGATCCTCACCGCCGTTAAAACCAGGCATCCATGCAATAACCATGTCCGACTTTCCTACTCGATCAGCTGACATGTGCATCGAAACATCTGGTCTTGCTATACTATGTGTATGAATTTAAACAAGTATTTCGAAGTTTTAGTAATCGTATTGAATAACATTCAATTTATACGTAGATGTGTACGTGAACTCAAATTGTGCATCAGTGACATATACAATAGCATTTGTTCATTAGGAAATTATTTAAGCTTAGATTTAACGATTGATAGACATATATTTATTGTATGTTCTTTGCATGGACCAAATAAAGATACTACCTTGTTTTTTAGTAAAATTGTCAACATAATTGATATAATAGGAAATGACTTTTAAATGATATATTCGGAGATTTTAATAGTATACTGACTGTTAATATTGATTATGTCAATTATAAGAAGTCAATGGAACTGTTAGCTTTTGTATTCTATGATATAATTCTGGTAGATACATTTAGGCTCATAATTGGTGATGTGAAACATTTCACACGGCGAAAACCTAACTCTGTCTAACACGCCAAACTGGACTTCTTTTTTAACACTAGTAATGATATACCGTGTACTATAATTTCTTATATTCAGGAAAGTTAGAGATCAGATCATTCTCCTATTATTTTGGAATTGAAATTTGGTAAGGTAGAACATGGAAAAGGACTATGGAAATTTTATAATTATTTGCTCTATGATGTAGAATACTTTAATTGTATAAAACGACAGGTAGAAGATTTAAAGAAGCTAAATGCATTTCCTGTCTACAATGTTGAATCTTTGAATTATGTGGAAAACAACCTAATAGAGTTTATTATACACTACCAACTATTTTTAGAAACTTTGTTAATTGAAATCAGAGGTTAACAAATATCATACTCGAGCTGCAAATCCAAAATGATTAAAGAAAGAGAAGATGATATATTGAAAGCAGTTGAATTAATAGAAAAAAAACATATAATGCATGAAAATATGGAAGAACTTAATTTGTTGCATCACTAACTTCAAAATATTCGAAACACAAAAATGACAGTTTTTTTTATTGGAGCTAGGGCTAATTGTATTGACGAGTGTGAAAAACTCTCAAAACATTTATGTAACATAGAAACAAACTATGCTTCTAGGAAAACAATTCCATTCCATTTATTGAAAATGATGGAGGTCAACACAATTTTGACCACAATTATATTTTAAATGAGGCTGCAAACTTTTACAAAGTATTATACACACGATCTGTAAATAATGAAAGTTATAATATACATGAAGATCTTAATGCTACACACATTATTAAATTGAGTGACCAACAATCTCAATAACTAGAAGGCCTTGTAACACTGGAATACAATTAAAGCATATGAAAAGTGATAAAAGCTTGGGATCAGATGGTTTAACAGCATAAGTCTTTTAGAAAAACTTTGGTCATTTTGTTGCAAGAAGTCTTAGCTATGCTTTTACCTCTGGGTCCATGTCAATAGCTCAAAAAACAGGAATAATTCCATGTATACCTAAAGAAAATAAACCCCGACACGTCTTTACAAATTTAAGAGCCTTCACACTTTTATATGAATTTTCTTTCAGTATGTAACCTTTTCTTTCATCATATAAATTATACAAATATACATCCAAAAATACATATAAACATATACAAATTGTACAGGGATATAACCGTTTATACATTTGTTTCGTTATAACATATTCATACGGATATTAAACATACAATAATTCATAAAACAGTTTTGTTAGTTTCGTTTCAACTGTTAGACGGTCTATAAATGTTATAACATAATTGGGAAAAGGGTAGTACATCGAACCTAAATGTTTAACAATCAGCAAATGTAAAATGTACATATATATTGTTGAATACATGCCTTACCCGGTTATCTGGCTATAGTCATAATATCTATAAATTTAACTACATGTTTCACAATTGTTTAAACTTTTAAACGTTTTCTACAAAATTGCATCTGGCACAATTGCCAAAAAATTAAAAACTATTCTTGATACTTAGTTTTCTAAAGATCAGACAGGATTTGTTAAAGGCAGGTATATATGGTATATCACTTGACTGTTATATGATATTATGAAATACACTAAAGATAGTAATATCCCTGGACTATTCATGACTATTGATTTTGAAAAGGCGTCATTGAGTTTGATTTTATAGAAAAGAGATTAGGTTATTTAACTTTTGGAGTAACATTACAAAAATTCAAATCCCTTTTCTTGTATAACACCCAGACCTAAATTCAAATAAAGGTGTTCTTATCAGATTTCATTACAATAGAAAGAGGTTGCAGACAAGAGGAAAGCGGATAAGCTCGTATATCTTTATTCTATGCGCTGACATTTTGGCAATACAAATAAGCAATTCAAATATAATTAAAGGAATATAGATCGAAAACATTGAATATGACATTTCTCAGTTTGCCTGTGATACATCTCTCTTTTTTAGATGGCACAGATACTTCACTCAATGCTACTCTTGATCTTATAAATGACGTTGCTTTGTATTCTGGAATAAAAAAAGTTATGACATAAAAAAATTAATATGGACTGGCACCAAAATATTTTGTTTAATTGTTATTCAATTAATTATACAGACGAGCAAACGGGGCAAAACATCAACATCTATTAATGTTCATGTTAACAGAAAGGATACACTATTGTTCCAATTCGATTGACGATATACGATGTACGTGTAGCACTGAACACATATATCGCCCGTTGATTTTAATAATATAGCAGCTAAATGATTTAACGTAAATAAAGGTGCAATAAAGCAATACATTTTCTGATACATGTAGATCCACATAAACGTGTGTTTAAATCTGTTTAGTCAGTTTTTTTAGTTTTAAATATAGTCATGCTATTTCAGCAATGAAAGATACTGTTTGAAAACAACACGGAGTACTACCGATACATATATACGTGCTACATGTATGTGTCACTGTTCTTTAGATCGGTTCTTAACATCAATGAAAACAAGGAAATCAAACCAAATTCAACTTAATGATTTAATTTATTTGGCCCTTTCTTTTATACTATTTGGCTTTGTTTATTGCATATTGTGTTTTACAAAAAAGGATAAGTATTGCGAAATACTAGGTTATAAGCTAAACAAATAGGAAATTACCTGTGCCTATTTTAAATATACCACCCCGATAATAAAATATTGCAGACAAAACAAAATGCCCTTGTCTCATTAAGTAAGATTTAATCTTCAGTAAATCACTTGTGCCACGTTTAAAGTGTTGACAACATCATATTAACGTATTCCCGATCATCAATTGACGCCATTGTTTGTTTGAATGCTGGCATCCTAGGCCGATCATATGTGGACGATGCAATGTCTCCTTGAGTTTCGTAAGGAGTGAGACTCCGATATTCATGGATTTCTAGTTCTGCGAGTGTCTCATACTTATTGTCATGGTGAGAATCTGCAGAATCTGGTAGAACAAGAAACGAAAACATATCAAGAAAGGCAACACAGAAAGTTAGGGGACAAATTAATTAAACCTGAGGCAAGGTAGATGCGAAACCACTTATTATTGTTTTGTTGTGTTGTGTTTAATTTTCAAGATGACACATGTTAACAAACATAAAAGCAGACGCACAAGATGTATTATCTTTATTCCGGGCTTGATATGGTTGACATCAATAATTACCTGATATATGAAACCTTACCATTTCATAACTTCCATCTGTGTTTGAGGCATCGTTGTTTCGTCTGAATGCACCCATTTTAATATCATTATTATATGTTATTGCATGACTAGCACACTGATGTGATTAATTACCTATATTTTTGTAGTTACCATTGACAACCGTTTATTTAAATAAAGTGATAAAACACACACTTACAAGTTATAATATTTGCAATTGTTCAAATAATTTATATGATATATCATTTTTGTATATACATTGACTTACGGTTCTCTGACAAGATCTTCGTACGGGTCAGTCGATTTGGTATGCGTTTGGTATGTGTTGGATTTGTTTTTCCCTAAAGTAATTGATGTCACTATGCTTTTATTGATATAAATAAGTCTCAGTCTAAGTAATTTGTATAATATGTTATGCATGTTATAGGTTGTGATGTTGCTATTTTAATTTGAGAATTCATTAACAGCCAGTTTCGAGATCAAGTACGAATTACATAAATACACTTTTTCATTAGACTGTAAGATATTATATCTCCTAAACTCGTCCTGCTATCCCACAAATGACTAATGTCATATATTACAATGTAAACAATAAACAAATAAATAACATGAGAATGTACATGTATATGCAAAGATAATACAGCGCAATACAATGCAACACATATTTACCATGCGATATATATCTCCATAGAAAGATGGACACAGCGATGATGATGACAACAATCCCCACGACGCCACCTATTATACCACCCACAACTGACGTTTCAGGGTTACTCTCAACTGAAATCAAATATTTTATATATACATTATATGATAATGGTACCATTTAAATGGTTTTGCTTATCTTTGCTAATATCGAGTTTAATCAGTTACGTTTCATACGGTAGCGAGTAAACACTGTACCTGTGTCACCTAGGGTTGTTTCCCTTATTTCTTTACTCCACTCTGATTTGCCTATTCTGTTTGCTGCCAGCATTTTGATTTGGTAAGTCGTGCCAGGTTTTAATCCCTCAATAGCCCAGGTGTAGCTTATAACAGAACCTGCTACGTATATATCTCTCCATATTTCAATATCAACTTCTTTGTATCGAATAGTGAAGTTCTGATCCTGGCCGCCGTTAAAACCAGGAACCCATGTAATAACAATGTCCGTTTTTCCTACTCGGTCAATTAACAAGTCCTTTGGAACATATGGTTTGACTAAAATATTTGTACTCGTATAATAAATAAGAACATAGATATATACATAGGCGATTATAATTGTGAATAAACTAACTTTTTCAATATTTAACTCTAGTAAAATGTTACTATGTGTTCTGTTACAACATACTTAAAAACATTCAACGTTGTAAAAGATACATACTCTGTGCGTGTAAGGTAAACACTTCCGCTACTGAACCCAATGTGTTGGAAACATTCACCATGTATTCTGTATAATCTCCAACCTGCACACGGAGAATCATCAGTTGTGACTGCATTTTGTCATCAGAGGTATTAATTAGAAAGTTGGACGCATCGTTCCATCCATCATCTATACGTTTGTACCAACTGAAGTCTGAAGATTTTGGTTCAGGATAGGCCATGATTGTGAAGATAAATACAGCCGAGTCGTTGGGAGCTCTGTACTGTTCTGATATAGGAGGTGAAAAGGGCGATGCTCTTGGTGCACCTGTACAAGAACACAGTTGTATTGTATGCACTATATAATATGTATAGCCAATATATTTACCAATTACTAAATACGGTATGATATACATATGTACCTCATGACTTACAGTTAACGAATAGAGCTAGTGTCTGTTTTTGTTGTCCTTGGTTAAAACGGTTGTTAGCGAGGCATTTATAGATTCCAGCATCATATTCACATCTTGCTCGATGTATGTAAGATTTGGCTTTATGTGCTTCAGTCTCAACAAGGATTGTTTCATTTCCACGAGTTGCATTGACGATACGAACAGTAGGTTGAGGGTCACCATCGGCATCACATACCAGTTCTAATGTTTCGCCTTGGTCAACAGTGATATTAAAGCTTGATTCATTTGCATTGAATGCCCGTATATATGCCTCGTCTGGAATAAAACTTGCTTGTGAAATATATATTTGAACACCAATATAACAATATAAACCTTTTGAATAAAATGGCTATTGTATGATACACAACAAGAACTATTTAGGAAAATGTGGTAGAAATAACGGAAAAATAATTACAGTTTATTGCGAATAATAACGAGTGGGTCAATTATACATTAATTTTCCAAAAGTTAAGAAGGATGGGACAAAAAGCAAAACACAGAGTGTCGAATAATCATGATAATACAAAAATATTGCACCGTACCAGTTATTTGCAATAGAAACATTAAACACACTTTTTCGAAAAATTTTCTCACCACTTCTACAAACGCCGGAATTGTTTTAACTCAGATACATGTTTGTCTTGATAATTAAACATCTTTATATGTGTGATGCCAACAGAATGAATGTTATTTCCATATAATTTGCTAATGAAAATAAAAACATTAGTTAAATAAAAACGTAGCTATTATTTAACTTACATTCAACATTTATAAAGAATGTCGATTGACTTAATCCGTACACAACCTCATTTCCAATAGGCTGCATTATGTTTGATGCATTACATTGGTATTCCCCCTCATTGGCCAATCCAATGTTGTTTATTGTTAGTGTTTGTCCTGAACCCACCACTGTACTCGTGTCTTTCCTTATCCATGTAAAGGTTGAGGCTGGTGGATTACCAACATATTTTAAGGAGCATGTAACTGTTATAGACGTGTTGAGTAGAGCGCTTTGGTTCTGCAAAACTTGAACAGCCGGCGGGTCTGTAGCATCAAATAATCATATCATACATTTTTTAAACTATGCAATTAATATGTAGGTATACATGCAGTTATTTATGAAAACCATTTCATGGTATGCATTTTTGAATGTATTACCATGAATGTATTACCATGAAATCAATAATGGGCATTAATATTCAAAATCTAGAACGAGTGTGATATTAAAATAAACGAATCTCTGTACAAACAATGTCAATATTGGTTAACATTACTTACATAGCAATCCCTGTACATGTACAAATAAGGTCAATTTTGGCTAACATTACTTACATAGTATATCAAGTGTAATTGTTAGGTGCGCTGTCTCGTTTACGCTATATCCCACGCTATCTACCATGGTGTTAACTGCGTTGCATGTTAAATTCCCGTCCATGTCAGTGCTCGCATTTGTAATAGACAGGACATTTCCCTGTTGAGCTGCAGAGCCATACCAAGAAAAACTAGGAGCTGGATTACCGCTTGCAAAACATGCTATTGTGAACGACCAGCCTTTAACAACTTTAAGAAGTTGGTATATCTGTTTGATGTTGTTGAATTTTGCTTCTATATTCTCAGGACCATCTGAAAGGTAATAACTCTTGGTTAATAAATTGATAAAAAAACAACTTCATATGAAATGCCTTAATATTGAATGGTAAACAAAATAGTCGGCTATAATACTTACACAGTAAGTTCAGGTTTACTGATGCATGGTTGTTTCCATTAACGTTTCCTTTAAATGTTGTGTTCATGATATTCTTTACCCTGCATGTGTAGTTCTTGACCGTTGTGCGCGTGATATTAGATATGTCTCGAATGTTCCCGTCGTGTCCGGAGCCCCATGAGTATATTGAAGTTGGCACACTGTCTACTGAACACATCAATCGAACAGTACTTCCTACTATAACTCTTATGGTTTCGTTTGTTGCCATCCAACTTTTATCTGAGTGTTGTAGAATGTTATACGTGATCGTAGGAACGACAGGACCGTCTACGAAAAAAATAATATTTTGATTTATAGTTAATGGTTACATATAAGGAAATGTTTAACTATTTACGAAACAATTAAGTCAAATATTCTACTAACAAATTGCAAAATATCCAAAGAATCGAAATGCACTTCGCGTTGTCGCATTTAGAGGTTTTATACATGTCTAAATGCAACTGGCTGACTCAGGATTCCGTAAAATGCATCGCTTATATTTAACAAAACTAAAAAGCGAGAACAACATACATAATTTGGTATGAACGGTGCAAGTGTAGCATTTTACTACGAATAAAATATGTTATTGATTGTTTCCTTATCTAAACCAGTAATGCAACATCTATTTTTTACAAATGTAAACGTGCATTGAGGCCGTGTTTGAGAGGATGATGATACTTCCTCCGTAACAAATCATATGATCATATACTGAAAGAAGATCAGTTACGCATCTGGTAAATTATAATACGTATACGAATTGTTAACTTGTACTCATCATATGCGTATTGCAATTACACAATATTGTAGCGGACACGTTTCTGGTCACAGTGCCTGTTGATGTCGTTCCGTCAGTTTCTGTCATAGTGTTTGTTGCTGTGCATGTCCAGACTGTATCATGCAGTACACTGGTCACTGTCAGTGTAGAGTAATTGACATTCTGTCCTTGCCAGAATACAGTTGCCGGGGGATTGGCGTCACTCGCACATTCAATGCTGATGTTATCACCCCTCAGTACTCTGATATTGTTATCAACGATTTCTAAAATTGATGTCCTTATTTAATAATCGTGTTATGGATGGCGGATCTGCAATTGCAGAAATCACAATATAGTATTCAATGATAATTACAGTATAATAACAGATACATGTTGGAAGTTCTAAGAACATTGAACATTATACATTTCAACATTGAACACTGCTTACATAGCAAATGTATATCCAGTGCGGTAAAGTTCTGTGTGGACTGTGTACTGTTGGTTTCATTCAATGAATACATGAAGTTCAATGCCATGCATAAAACGCGTCCGTTACTGTGAATGACGTTTAACGACAGCAGGGCACCGACTGACTGTCCTCCTGGGTAGGTCCGGTGATACGAAGGAGGTGGATATCCGGAGGAGGAACAATTCAATTGTATAAGTCTGCCCTCTCGTATCGTGATCGTGCTAGATATAGTTATGTTGTTGACAGTCAATATTGGTTTGGAGACGGGGACTGGATAAAAAGAAAACATGAGTAACAAAAAGTAAATTGATCCGTTGAATAAACGATTATCCACTGTTGTGTTCGAATAACCAGACATATTTTGGTGTTCCATCATTTCTATATAAACACTATAAAATACAGAATGGCATTAACACGACTCATACAATCATGCAAAACAAAGACAGCAAGTAAATTTAAACAGTAATAAAGTACTTACATTGTACGCGAATGCTCTTTGTGGTTGTTAAAACTTTGATGATGGCTTTGAACTCATAAATTGCAACACAGGATAAATTTCCTCCACTATACTCGTACGAGTTCGGAGTATATTGCAAACTGCTCATTGCGACGTCAGCGGAGTATGTATATTTGGCTAGGTTGGTGATGTTCACCTTATCATTAAACCATTGAATATTAGGCGGAGGTCGGCTCTGTGAAGTGATGCATGTGAACGTCGATGGGACATTGAGAACAGGGTATGAAAGGGGTGCCTCTGGTTGAAAGGTCAAAGAAGTGAGCGGCACTGGAAATGAAACAATTTACAGACACCATACATTTGGTAGAATGTCGTATTGTATTTATGCATTTCAAATCGGAACAAACCCTCTGTTATGATTGACATGCCACACCTGAATCAAATGAGTTTTGATTTTCGAAATACTCAGAATTAATGCTTAACCATTGTTTCGAGCACTCTACAAAATGGAAATTTCATTCACCGTGCTCTTACTGCTCATGCATGTATCTTCCGTTATTATATTTTATATTATTAAGAAAACCAAACAACTCTTCTGGCATAGACATGTACAGGAAATAGTGTGTCATTGTTAAAGAAACAGCAATTGTAATAGCTAAAATGGTTAGTGGAACAGACTTTACATCCGGTACTGGTATGTTCCTGCCACAGCTTTTAACTGTTAGTTTTCAAAGAGTATTTAGCTTTTATAGAGCTGAGTTTTAGTATTTGCAGATACCTATATTTTGACATTCAAAAATCAAGAATATGTAAATAAGTTATTTTGATGTCTTTATCTGTGATAATAGATCAGAGTTGAATCAAAGAAGAAGCATACAAGACAGCAAAGCCGAAAGTAAAAGTCTACATTTGAAATCGCTGTGTGAACGAAGGAAATACACGGACGATAATGGATGATATCTTCCAATTGCAATGCACAACAAAACGAGCGAGCAAAATAAAAATAATACTATTGTGTTTCATTTTCGATAAAATCAGAAGCGAGCAACATGCGCAAAATACAATAATCATTTCTTGTCCATCTTGATTACAACAAAATCTGCCAAACGCCATAATAATCAACTAATTTCTGCAAATCTTCTCCGACCATGTTCTGCAAAAGGTTTAGTGCAACAATAGTGATTCTGCTAATTAACACCCGGCAGTAAATACTAAATAGTCACATCTCAACTGTGAGACCTAAGACCTTAAATAACGTACTTGTTATTATCAAAATAGATGCTTGATGCACTAAGTATTTCACTACCAAACGTATAATTACATGAACATGTGATACAATAAACACAAACCAATAAAACTTTACAAATATCAGTTCTGTATCTTTAAACGACACGACGTAACAACTGGACGCCCCCATTGTTTAAAATTTAAACCGTAAAACCAGGGCTCACGCTTACTGTTATTTTTCTGGAGCATATTTTGTAACCAACTCGCGACATCGTTGTGTGTTTCCATGTTAGGAGATGTTTATATCTTATTGTTTAATTGTTATATAGAGAATATAAGGTTAGTGTTGAATAAATATCAAGTTTATCATGCGAGTCTTGGCGAGTGTTTTTCATGTTCGTGCCGAGCATAATAAACTTGATATTTATTCAACACTTACCTAATATTCTATTTATCCACGTTATCTTACTTTTTACGTTCTAAAACTGATTCATTGCTCTCAGTACTTTACTTTCAATTTAGCCATGATCAAGGCCAGTGTATTACTCCCCGTTCCTAAAATACACAAACATGACTAATTTATTACATCGTCAATATGATGTTAAACTACATTTTTATAAAAGAATTTCTATCTTTGATTATAATTATATTATGATGTGTTTGATTAGGTCTGATATTTTAAACAAAAACATGTTTATTTCATGGAACTTCATTTTTACATTTCTGACAAATCACACATGTTCACTTTCTATTTCTTACCTCGAGAATACAGTTTTATATTTTTACCACCATTGTTTTTTTCTGCATTTCGGTGGACCTAACGAGAAACTCCGGATATCAAAAACTAATTATATTATACTGAAGTTCAAAATAGTAAATGTAGAGCCATACTTGAAAAGGCAAAGTTGTTAGATCTTCAAAAAGAATGTTGCTGCGACCTAGTGCTGAAGTGACTCTCTCTCTCTCTCTCCCCCCCCCTCTCTCTCTCTCTCTCTCTCAGAGAGAGTCTCTCTGTATCTCGCTCTCTCTATCTCTCTGATGTCTGTATCTTTGTATCTCTGTATCTCTCTCTAGTAGCAGTAGCACTAGTTGTAGTAGTTGTAGTAGTAGTAGTAGTAGTGGTAGTAGTAGTAGTAGTAGTAGAAGTAGCTGTTGTTTTTGTTGTTGTAGTAGTAGTAGTAATTGTATAAAAAAGAAGCAAAATAAATAGTGAATGATATTGCGACAATAAACATATATTATTTTATTACATACTTACATATTAATCCGAAGGTATAATTGTTGCTGTCAAAAGACACTCCATATATTACAGCTGTGCAATACCATCTTTGACCGTCATTTGCTAAAGTCACTGACGGAATAGAGCATGTATAGATCTGTGAAGACTTGCACGAACATGGCATAGTATCGACTGTAGCGCATGTCTGTGTGTCTTCCAACCACCGTTGACCACTGACTCGTATGTCTTTAGTGGAATCTTTGTCTGTTTTATACCAGAGAACAAGAGTCGCTGGAGTTGACGTTGAGCATGTAAATGTTACACTGCTATTGACGAAAACATCACTGGTATCCAAATTCAGTGCCGGAGTTGTTGCGTCACCTGTATTAAATAGTAATAGTAGTTTTGTGTTGATACCTTAGCATTTGCATGGCATCAACATGGAGCATATTCTGTCCTTGGTGCAAATATATTATAGCAATTATATTTTCATACAAATGAATGTTTTCCAAACACAAAACAAAGCTAATATAAACATTTTAACGTATACCTTACAACCAATTTAGCGCATGTACATAAAGTATAAAGACAAACACAAAGCTATCCATAATTAGCATTCGTCTTGATACTTAATTCCAACTTCCTCTGTGGCAATATAAGGGCTAATGTAATTATGAATTATATTCGCCTCTCTTTAGTCCGCACCCCGTAGTATTAATATCCCATAGGTAAATACAGTTGCATTTTCACTACATTCTCCACGGTAAACGGGTGAACTATTGTTAACGAATATAGCTGCTGCTTTGAGCATTTATGAAATTAGGGATATAAATTGAACGTCCAACATACATATTTAAGTCCATGTTACTTTGAAGGATTTTAAATACAATTCATTTATTCTGTCGCATGCCGACTAGATCCAAATGACACATAAAATTAAAAAAAATAAATAAATTGTATTTTACGCCTCCTTACATACCATTATGTATTTTATCTAACTCATGTGTGTGTTGTTTGAAACTTAAGAAATGCATATGCTATTCAGTAAATAAAGGACCATTTAATATAATTAAAACAAAGTATCAAATTACCAACAATAAGCACACTTTCATTGATCTAGGCATTGGTTTTGTTTTCTGAGATAGCTATATAGATTGTTTTGAACTTCATTTTATATAGGTTATTTCATAACATCTTGTCCAAATCCAATGGCTACTTATTTTTAAACCATTCCATTTACCAGAACTGCTTCTTATAATACGACTACTTTTGTAAAATAAGTTCACACATTTGTTTGTGTTTTAGGCTTCAGAAGCTCGTTGTTTGTCAATAATGTCCTAATGTTGGTCTTCAAAGTGTTTAAAAGACAGAACTAATTGTTGTTTTAAGAATGTGAACCCTCTACAGACTCTGAAATTCATACTGCAACCATCAGAATATTTTTGATAGTTTTATAAGTTAAAACCTTTTATTATATGATGATTACGCATTTCATTGGACACAACAGCTGTCGACGAACCACACTATATGGGGTATTCATGAAATTCCGGTTTTCTCTACGTTTATTATATATTAATAATTCATGTCTTAGTTCAACGCTGTATACGAGCCGAGAAACAATAATGTATTAACAATTTATCCAGCGGTAAACCTAAACACATACGGTAAAAGCTTGGTAACTGTATGGTAGGCATTTGTATAATTTTTTTTTAAATCAAATATATAAAACGCTAAATAAAACTTGCCCGGGTACCTGTAACAATGTTTGATTATGTTCCATACGTATAGATATGTACACTATCACAAGATTTTTTATAGTGTATATGTGTAGAAACAGTACATAAAGATAGTTACATATATATGTGCCACGATGTAAATGTGCAATTTTAAGTCCCATTCAGCAATGAAACATCTCAACATAATCTCGCCTTATAAAATGTTTTGTATTTATAGACTTACCTTTATTTTATCGAATATCCAATGTAATTATTTAAGTGTCAACCTATTGTTGTAAATTAAATTATCGACCCTGTTGCAGCCATTCTTATCCATTCACTAACATGCAAATGACGTCATATAACTACGTCATAACAGAGAATACCTCAACCACTTATATCGTTTTATATTTAGTCATTGTTATTGAGATTTTCAATTATTGAAATTAGTCTGTATGGCAACTGCCAATTGGAATTAACTTAGTTCAGTAATAAACTTCAACCTGTGGTTATATTCAGAGGGTATGTTGTGTACGTTGTGTGGGTACCTGTCTAACAATGGACTAAATGCGAATTGTTAATGTCTAAACAGTTCAGAAAGAGATGGATATTTGAAAAACAGTTACTATATAATTACACACTTATTGACTAACGGGCCATTCAATGTTTAAGGAATCATACGTGATAGTTGTGTCCTGGTGGCATGTATCTCTGTATTCCACTAGCCTGCAGGGACATAGCTGCTAATTCAAAAGATGTTAATTTGTATATTTTCATCAGATATTTTCAATTGTTAACAACTTGCTCGATTCCAAAAACTGCATGTATGAGTCACATATTGATTGTTATAGATGCAATGATCATATAATAAAACAATTATTGACTACATGGCCATACAATATTATACAAATATGGACTGTTTAGCTGTGTCGCCGAGTTCGATATGAACATTTGCTGTGCACCAGCACACGATATTGCACAGCTAAAAAGTCCATACTTGTTTTATTATGTGACTAAGAAATAAACGACTGCTGATGAAATAGTAACAAAACACACTTCAATCATAATATTAAAACAAAAATGCAAGTAAAGCAAGTAAATGTATTGCTTATCTTAACTCCAGTTTACGTTTCTTCCAAGAGGCAACGTTGTTTTATCAATATCAACTTTTATTATTAAAATTCCCAATCGTTAAATTCAACAAAAGTCAGAGATCGCGATCCATTGTGCTTTTAAAATCCAATATAAATAAAAATGGCTTAATAACATCTACTGAACATAGCATCACAAATCCATCCGGAGCTAATGGTTTGACATCTTCGTAAATTACATCGTCGTATTATTACGTAATCTTTGTACAAAACAACGTCCTGTGTAATATCATCTGATATTTGCAGGGGTGAGGTTAAAGCTGTGCAATATAATGTATGATTTTCTTTAGAGGGCGCGTCGCTGAGCCAATCAAATAACGTTTATTTATAAGTCATATCATAATATGTTATATACACAGGGAGAATAATATACTGACCTTGGCTACCATATTGGTTAATAACACATGCATCCGGTAAATGGCGTCGCCCATTTTGGTTGGAGTATTCATTATTCTCATGGTAACGTACCATCTTGCAGGTAAAAAGTTTTGTTATTTCATTTACAAATATATTATCAAAATATAAATGATGTGTTTTTTATAACAAATACAGGCAATACACATATTGACCAGTCTACGCTGCCGTAAGCTTACTATTTCAAATTTTGAAACGTACTTTCAGGTGCATGCACAGAACAATTTGTTGATGCTGGCAAACACAATATACAGTTGGTGTTTAGTTTCGATTGGAATAATGGAGAAACAAAATCAGTTAACTGTTTTCATGGAAATAACAAAATAGGTGATTGTTTGGATGTAGCTGGTATTTCGTGTCAACTTCGTCCAACTAGTTCCAGTGTATACACTATGTCCTCAAATGGAGACCTTACAGAGGTGTATGTCACCATAGTAACGTTCAATAGCACAACGTCGGGAAACTACAGTTGTTCTAAAGACACTGGCACTACGTCAATCACCATATGTGTTAAGGACTCAGGTACACGTGTGTTTGTTTGTGGTTAAATGATTGAACTTTCTATTATTTTGTTGGTGTTATCTTGTAAAAGCGAATATCAAACTAATGAAATTTTGATGTCAGCATGTTTAAAATACAGACATATATTTGACTGTCAGCGAGATATAATGGCCTAAAATGAAGAAATCTGTAATGTGTTAAATCCTAGTGCCAAACTAATCGTTATCGAATAATTGTGTAGAAACAACATTAAATATATATTTATAGGAATTTGTTTTAATTATATTTGTTTAAAATGCGTTATAATCAGAATGTCGATTACATTGCTGCTAAAATATGTATGTTATTGTTTTAGCTACAACTGCATAGACTCCAAATGATGAAGGTAACTTCTCTTTTTTCGTTTCCTTCTTCATCTATTTCTTGTTAATATTATTATTATTATTATTACTATAATAATAATAATAATAATAATAAGAAGAAGAAGAAGAAGAAGAACAATAATAATAATAATAATAATGATTATAATAATTATATATGTATTGTACAATGAAAGTGATGATGGTGATAATAACATATATGTATTGTATAATTTTATTGACCTGGCTCTCATTAATCTCCGGTAGCGCTCGGTTTGACGTTTATATAGCGTGTAAAGAATGGATTTCACAGTCAATAGCACAATCCCCCTATCAACAAGTGTCAGGAAGAATAGCGCGATGGATAGTGTTTTAAACTTTAAATCACAATGACTGTGGTTCGAATTCTGCCCAGATCTTTCAGGCTTTTTTATCATATTCTTTTACTTGAACATCACTTTATTTTATTTATTTTTTTAGTTCAATTATTGTATCTTTATAACAATGCAATCACAAAGACTCTGTTTTGTTCGCAGTATTGACGCAGTTCTCTTCTGTGTTAGAATATGGGTTGATGATGAGATTCCGTGTCATGACGTCAGCAAAATGATCAATGAAATAAATAAAAACAAATAAATTAATTTAATAAATTAAAAGTGACTGCTTTTGTATTCGAACCCAAAACATCACGCTTACAAACTTTTCGTACTTACCACTGCACTACAGTATTAACTGTTACGTACTGAGGATTTAATCAATACATATTCATACCTGCGTCTCCGATCTGAGCTAATAGCTAAAGATAGATTTAGGAAAATACATGGGATATTCATGAGTGCCAGGACAATAAACTCGCACAATAACTCCAGTGTTTCTTTTTATTGTTATACTCTTATATAGATAAAATAATAGATATTAAAATAAATCGTTATTTTTCACTTAGTTAAAATCGCAAGATATTTCGTGTCGTTTCAGAAACCGCAACTACACCAAGTTGTAATTGACATTACAACACATAATTAGATATGGATTATTGCCCCTATTTGCATTGGAATTGCATTCATAACTGAACTTACGTGTGTGGTCTAGTTCAAGATAAAACAAGAAAACGTTTAAGTTGCATAAACTATAAAGTGATAAATATTAATTTATTGTATTAATGTACATGCGTGTTTATCAATTACGTGATTAAAATAAATATACTTTAATTTATTATTATTATTATTATTTTTTTATATTTTGCATGTAGCTCACCAGAACACAAACGTAACGGTGAATTATCGGTATTCAGGACCTCTTCTGCGTCGCCCGTCTGATGCCAATAAAGTTACCAGTATTGTGAAGCATTTTTATTCATACATGTTTGATAGCACTTTTATATTTAACCATTCTCAAGTGTATGTGATAAGTGGACAAACCAGTCAATTCATGACAGATTATAGCTTATAAAATATTGTGCTAGTATGATGTTCTGAGAACTTGTATCGGTCGAGTTGATTGTGTTACGTCGTAAACGAGACTGATGCAAGTTCACAGACTAGTGTAATATTCAATTGACCCTTTTCCTGAATTTCATTATTTCAATTAACAAAATAAGTCAAGTGATAATTTATGATACATAAATAATGTTTTCTTGGAAATGAGTTGTGTAATGGTGACGTCAATATGTGACGTTGTGCGACTATGGCTAAACATTTGCTTTCAGACATTGATCTGACCAGGGCCCGTATTCACAAAGCTCCTTAGGGATAACTTTAAGAGATTTCTTAAATTCAGATACTTCCTTAAATCTGTATTTCATGTAATTGTGATTTTACATAAAAATGGTCCAAAATAGTAAATATTGCTTATGTATTTCATTTTTTACTAATTGGAAAGCATATCATTGGATTTTATATAAATTACATAGAATTCTCACTTAATTACCACTTTGTCTAAGATATTACAAGGATCTTTGTAAATACCGACTTAGTAACGCTATGTTGTTGTCCCATTCAGTATACGGCGTTTTATTCTGAGAGTGATGTGTGTTATACACTTAAGTTTAGTTTGTATAAGCAAAGGTGTAGGAAAGAAATGAATTAGGACAGTTAATAAATTGGGTGTATAATAAGTCATGATGCTAATTAATTTTTATCATTTGTTCATACCGGCACCAAATCTGTTATTACTTAAAGCTAACATGTTAGTACCACTCTGAACTCAGATGAGCGATTTGGAACGTCGTTTCACGATTATTATTTAAAATAAATTAAGTTGGTTTTTTACTCCACGTATAAAACTGGTTGGACCACATACCGCATTTTGGGCATAGTGTTTGGATGTATCGGTGTCATCTTGATGCTTGTCTGGATTATTTTTTGAAGAAAGAAAAAAACATGAAAGGTACTGTATTGGCTAGCTTTTTTACCTGTTTAAACACGTGTTTTGAATTAATTAACATAATTAACGAAATTGCATAAAGCATCACGGTTATTTATAAAAACTACGCAAATTGGAATTAATATTCTTATTTTTATTTATTTATAATCATGTAATAAGAATATCAACATGTGAATCTTTATTTTTTGTCTTGTTCTCTAAATGACTTTTAGACGTGTGTAGACCACTTACTATAAATAGTCCTATAGAACTGGCAATGTATTTTTGTACCTCACTATTTGTAATATAATACCATTTACACATTTCGCTTTACATGCACGTGTTGTTAATTTCGTCAGTTTAATTTTGCTTAATACATTGCTAATTCGCAGCAGACCCTTACATTAGCATAATTATTGCGTCAAAAGGTAAATATGGTTACTAACATAAGGATTGGATGAAACGTGTGCTGTGCATCGGACCAGTACCGCTATGTTGTTGTCCTGTTCGTTCACCGACGGCAAGTTTTGTTCTTAAAGCGATGAGGTTTATAGACTGAAGTTTGGTTTTAACAATCAAAGGCGTAGGATAAAGTAAAGTAGGACAGTTAATCCACCGGATGTATACTAAGTCATCATGTCATTTATATTTCAACTTTTGTTCAAACTGGCACCAAACCTGTTATTACTTACGACCTACATTTAAGCAACAGTCTGTACTCAGATGGGCGATTTGGGACATTATATCACTCGTATTATTTAAATTGTATTAGGCTTGTCGTTATTCTCTATATAAAACAGAAAGGATTCCAAGATATATTCCCAGCCTTGGATCTATCGGTGTCTGCTCGTTGATTGTGATGACTGTTCTTTTTGCAGAACGTGACAATTGCAAAAAAGGTACTGTATTGGTTAGCTTATTGTTTCAAATTTTTGAATACATTAACGTGTTTAGATATAAGTTACGTAACGAACAAGCAGTAATAAACACCTTCATCATTGAGAAAGAATATGTACATTTTAATTATTTCAATTAATATGTTTTAATCTTATTTATTTATTTATTTATATTCATGAACAAATATCAACATAAGACAATTTGATCTTCTACTCTAAGCGGTTTCAGGCTTACTAGATACATTTAAACGTGTGCGGATCACATAATATAACTTGTGCTATAGAACTGTCAATATATATTCGTAGTTCACTTTTCGGGATATAATTCCGTTTACGCATTTTGCTTAACGTGAACATGTTGCTATATACACACCTCATTTACAAACGACCCATACTTATGCATTAGTTACCATGAATCAAACATCACTTTGCGACAAAAGTAGTTATGGGTTGATCACATTTAAGATTGGCTGGAACGATGGTCGGATCAGTAACACCATGTTCTTGCCCCATTTGTTCTCCAACGACATGTTTTGTTCTCGAAGCGATGTGCGTTATGAAATAAGGTTTCGATTTGATATAAATAGGTACAGGATAGAAGTAATGTAGGATGGTTAATCAACTTGATGTATATCAAGTCATGATGCCGTTCGATTGTCGTCTTTTTGTTAAAACTAGCGCCACACCTGTTATTACTTAAGTCCTAAATGTAAGCGGATGTCTGTACTAAGATGAGCAATTTGGGACATCATTTCAAAAGTATTATTTATTTTAAGTTTGTATTTGATTCCATATATAAAACATGTGGGATCAGACAAAACAATTTCGGCATAACACTTGGATCTTTCGGTGACATGATGTTGTTTGTGGCCTGTTGTTCTCTTGTGGTGAGGGCTCTAAAGGTACCGTATTGAATAGCCTATTGTTACATGTTTGAATAATTGTTCATAGTTAAAGTACTTAAAAACAAGAAGTAATACAGCATCCTTATTATTTATAAAAAAAATAGGCAATTTAAAATGTATATGCTTTCTTCTTCTGTATTTATATTCGAGTTATACTATTAACTTGTGAATATTTGAACTTGTATTCTAACGGTTTCCGCATTATCACATATTTTTAGAAATTTGCGGATGACTGAATATAACTAGTGCTATAGAACTATAAAATATAATCGCGTTTCACTATATGAACTGGAATTCCGTTTACGTGTTCTGCTTTACATGCACAGGTTGTTTATTTCATTAAGCTTATACTGCTTAATAGACGACTGATTTGCATTTGTGCCATGAATCAAGCATGTGTCTACCGTCAAGTATTAGTTATGGGTGCTAAATTAAAATTTGGCTGAAACGAGGGGTGTAGAAGCGTGCACGTTACGTATGCAATTATGTTGGCGTTGTTTTTTCGAAAAATAGTTGTTGCACGTAAACGTTTATAGCTCAAATGAAAATTGTGTACACAAATATATCTACATTTGCGAGTACGAACATTTATATGTTAGTGTTATAGAAAGTGAAGTCATAATTTGATTGATGAATCCATTGATTTAACTAGTTTATAATTTGTCTTCATGTTTATACTAAAACAAAATGTGTATTGTTTTTGTTGCAAATCAGGTATTTAAGATCGAGATTATTTTGTCAAGTGATTCAATAAATTTATATCATGACTGTATAATTTATGTATACGTGATAAGCAGTCACGTTAGTCCGGTTTTAATCAGCAAATGTTATTAGTATTGAAAGTTAGGTTCATGTTCTCATTAAAGAGAGGTAAACCATACAAACTTGAAAGCATGCAATAAATAAATGGAATATGCATTTAAAATACAATGTATGTTTGGGACTAAACAAATCCTTAGAAACATATTAATACGACTTATATTAAGAAGAATTTAAAATGGGGGATATCAGATCGGGTCAGATACCAGAGGAATTGTCTATCTTGTAAATTAAAATCCCAGTATTTAAGTTCTTGAATCACTCATGGAATGGGACTGATCAGTCAGTGAATTCATGTTTTGATTATCTAATGAATGCATTCTATAATAGAGAATTCATTTTCGGATCCAGTTCTGTTCATTTTAAAACAGGTTGCTGAGATCGTGAATTACCAGCAGTTCACAACAAGTGTTATTGCCGCTTTGTTGCAAAATATAAATTGTATACATATTTGGTCGGAAATATACGTATTGTCACCTTGATTTCGCTTAACGATTAATTGAATTAATTTAGATACTAGTCATAAAAATAATAATTGATTACAATTTCAGTAAATTTAAAAAAAATAAATTATTTCATGCCGTAACAGAAAAATTGGCTGAACATTCTCAATGAATTTTCATAGTGGCAAAGTAATAGCGATTTATGTTAAAAGATTGGATACGTTGCTATGCATTGCAATAATATACCAATAAAATTGAACAATAAATAAGAAACACAATAATGATATTTGTGTATTATATAACGATTGCATATTCATTTCGGCATCTTTAAATTTAACTTACATGATTTTCATTTTTAAGTGAGCAACATTCAATAGACCGATCCGGGTTTTGCTACGGATAGTGTAAACTCCTCCACAGCTATTGTTAAAGGATTAATTTATTTTCATCGAAAAACACAAACGTAAGTCAGTATTATGTTTTAAACATTGACTGTGCACAATAAATATTATTAAGATTATTAAGATTAATAGTATTTTAACCCATATCTCGCCACTCAGAAAAATATTGCACATTCTAAAAGGCATTTTTTTACCATTACCAAGGAAGTATAATTGACATTGAAATTCAATTAAATTTAACGTTTTAACAATATTGACGAAACAATCCCAACATTAGAGTATGAATATCCGTTTGTAATTACGAATGTCGTTTTATGATGTTTCAAACAAGAAATACCATCTTCTTTCGATGACAAACATTCACGTGTATTGTGTTTTGTGGTGTTTCAAAACAGTTGATAGGGTGTGGCACCTTGGTCTTTCATTGAAGTTACATTAATTTGGTTTTTGTGGTAATGTATTAGCCTGGATAAAACATGACTTATCGAATCCAACACGAAAGGTTTTCGTAGGGTCAGCTTTATCCGCTGAACTTACAATAAACATAGATGTACAACAAGGTTCTGTTTTAGATCCATTGATTTTTTCACACACGTTAACGACATAGTTGAAAATCGTTTAAGCATTACGCGACTGGTTGCTTATTACACGTCTCTCGCATGAACAACGTCCACGTTGAGCGACTTTGAAGGCATTCTGAACCATGACCTTTATTCAATAAGTCAATGGTTGAAAACCTGGTAGTGGATTTTAACCCACATACATCTGACGCCATTTTATTTTCATCACACCCCTTTATTAATAATCCATGTTTTCTATTTGAAAACTGCCCCATCAAATTTGTACAGACACATAAACGCACTGGAATTACTTTTAGCAATGATGGTAAGTGGCACGGTCAAATCAAACACATTACAACTACTGCTTTAAACAGTATAGGTTATATCAAAATATATATATTCCCAGAATCCAGAAACACCCTTAATCAGTTGTATATTTCTTACTTAAGACCAATATTAAATCATGCTTGTGTGATTTGGGATGGTTGCAAATTATATAAAAATCAAACGCTATATAAAATTTAAAAGGAAACTGCAATAATAGTTTTTCGCCTAACTAGATCGGTTTCATTAAGATAATTGTATCCATAAACTAACTGGTTAAGTTTGGACGATCGTAGGCGTTATAAAAACTTGTCATGATATACCAAATGCATCATAACGATTGTCCTGATTTTCTCAGAAATCTCTTACCTAAGACGGTAAATCAGGTGACCTCTTACAACTTAAGGAATTTCTCAGATTATATAACTGTACGAAGGAGAACGCAACTTTGCTCACAGTCTTTTATTCCCTCTTCTATGGAATAAACTGCATATAGATTTAGGTAACATTGACTCTCTATCTAAATTCATTGGTTATTTACAAAACTTGCTTTTCAAATGTAACAAAGTTCCCGATTATTATCTTACTGGGAAGAAGTTTGAATCAGTTAAACACGCACGGCTTATAAACATTTGTAGCAATTTGAATTTCTATTTATATCGAAACCATCTGTTAGCATTACCAACATGTGCATGCGTCTATATTTTAGAAGATGTCAATCGTTATTTTTTAATTGTCAGCGCACCGAACCCTTGGCCAATGCTTCATCGGGTCATTTAACTACCATCCAAGGTGCACATACCAATGTTGATAACGGACCAGTCTACGCGACGTAATCGACTCCCTCCGCGATCAGAATACATTTTAAGCAGTCAAACTTCACTTCAATAATACAAACCACCGAGGCGAAGCCAACAGCGAATCAATCCAAATCACGGTCTGTAAGTAGTGCATGTGGTGCACGAAATCACACCAAAAAACAACTCTAATACTAACGGGAAAGCTACTTCACCTTCGCTGGCGGTCAATAATTAGGACTGTCGTAGCGGCCAGAGAGTGAATGGCTTCATATGTGAATTGTTGAATGTACAAGGCCTTGTAACGAAAAGTCATAAATTTATATTGTCGCATAGCGATTCACACCTATGGATTAAGATTGATGAGCGCTTGTTTAAACAATCGAAGCACTTGTTTGTATGTTTATGCTATATTGTACCAGGTCAATCAAGTAGAAATTATCTTATTGAAAATAATATATTTGATGTTAAACAAGGTAATATGCTTTGTATACGAGAGATATTTGGTGATGTTAACTGTACATTTATGGTTTAAGGAGATTTAAATTCGTGTGTCGGCATGTTAAGTGACTTTGTTCAAAACGATAACTTAGATCTACACAATCAGAATATTTTCCTGACGCTTATAGCACAGACAATACATTGCCAAGAAAGTCAGCTGATTCATCCGTAAATCAAAATGGGCGTGTTTTAATTGACATTTTGTTTCACACAGGTTAAAGAATAGCATATGTTCGTGTAGGCGAGGATATTGGATCTACTTATGCCGGTAGAAATGAATCCAGTGTTGTTGATCACTGTATTGTTGACGAATGTTTTTTAAAGTCATTTACCCAATTTAAGGTGCATAGTCCTAACATTTTATCTGATAATTTGCCCTGTTTTGTTTTGATTGTAACGATTATTCAATGCAAACTACTTGTACATTTCCTGCAAACTATGAAAGGATTTCATATAGTTTTAGGTGGGATAACGAAAAACCGGATCTATATAAGCAATTCCTAAGGTGTTCTTATTTCATTAACAATTTATCGCGATTGGAAAACACTATTAAAATGAGTCATCATGTTAAGAAATTGACTCAAGTCTTAATGAATTTCTTGAAAGAATACATGACATATGCAAGCCTCTATTCTGTAAAAAGCACATCCATCATAAATTCAATAACATAACTAGTAACCGTTTTGAACACATTAATTTATGTAACCAAATGCATGCAGATGATAAAATATTTTTTTATAAAACATTAAATAACTTTAGAAAAAATAATTCTGAAGAAAATAGGCACTTAATGACTGCGGCAAGAAGTAAATACAAGAGAAGCGTGCGGAAACTGCACTTTATCAGCTAAAGGATAACTAAATACAATTTAATAAAGCTAAATAAAAAAACGCAAAAGATTACTGGAATTTGTTAAAGGAGGGCAATTTTAAACACAGGCAAACTAAGCTGAGTATAGATACTTTTACACAATATTTTAGATCTATAAATGATACTAATGATTGATTTTTCTAGGCAGACGCCGATATTATTTATTTTAATAACCATATCAAGCAAACTGAATTAAATTCTATGTTTTAGGAAATCGACACTCCTGTTACTATTGAAGAAATACCCAAAGGAGATTTAAATGACCCGAATAATTTTGAGGGATAACTTGGTTAAGTGTCATGGGTAAATTGTTCACAAATTTGATAAATAGTAGGCTATCAAACAGGGCTGACAATTACCATGTATTGCTTGAAGCCCAAGCTGGATTTCGGGCAAAAATGGGAACAACGGATAACGGATTTGCACTTCAAGGTTTAATAACACATATTTTTTATCAAGACAAGCAGTTATATTGTTGTTTTATTGAGTTTACAAAGACATTTGATTCCATTGTAAGGGATAACCTACAAAAGGGGTACAAAATATACAGGCTCGGTATTCGAGGACGACTGTTTACAGTTATAAAATCAATTTATACTCATGTGTACACACAAGTAAAACACCAGAATAATAACTGCATTTGAGAGTTATTTAGGTCTAAGACAAGGACAGTGTTTGTCCCCGATTATTTTTTCTTTGTATATCAATGACTTGGAGGATATATAATTTTCAAAAGGTGAAAGTGATATTGATATAGGCATGCTAAAATTCTTCCTACTCCTGTATGCGGACGATATTTTAATTGTTTCTGATTCTCCGCAAAATCTTCAAAATAATCTTGACATTCTTTGTGATTACTTTAAAACCTGGAAGCTGAAGGTTAATATTAGCAAAACAAAAGTATTAATATTCAGACAAGGTGGAATAATAAATCAAGACCTGCATTTTCTATACAACGGAAATATTGAAATTGTTAATAAATGTCCGTATCTTGAAATTGTATTTACAGCAGGGGGGGTCATTTCAAGAAGAAATCCAGACAATAACTGGGCAGGATCAAAAAGCTACTTTTAAGCTTAAACAGTACCTAAGTAAGTTTGTTAATATAGCCACAGATCACAAAATGGAGCTGTTTTACAAGCTTGTTAAACCAATACTACTATATGGCTCTGAAGTTTGGGGATTTTAAAAATGGCGCACATAGAACGAGTGCGTACTATGTTTATGAAATATATATACGTGTCAAAATTAGCACACAACATGACTTGATATTATCAGAGACAGAGAGACTTGACTTTTTAACTATGAGTAAAATGAATATGATAAAGTACTGTTTTAAGGTGATCTGTTCTCCGGAACATAAATTCATTAAAATGATTGCTAGACGATATTGAAAGTAATCACAAAAAGACTAACTGGGCAGTTTAGGTCAAATCTATTCTTTGGGATTCTATCATGTCTGGTTGGCACTAGGTTTTGGTGATCTTAACGGTTTCTTTTCCGTATTTAAACAAAGAATGACTGACAATATTGCCCAAGGTGTAGAAGGAAGCATAAATGGCTCTTCAAGGCCATTATTTTCTAATTTTACTTGAAATGTGTTAACATTGAGAAGTATAGAATTGCACTCAGCAAGTTAAGATTGTCGTGACACAGATTACTTATTGAGACGGGAAGGTGGAATGATACTGATCTTATTAACAGAGTTTGCACAGTTTTCCATGTTCTCGACGATGAATATCATTTTATTTTTGAATGTAACCTATACTCACAAATAAGACAAAAATACATACCAGTATATATTATAGACGTCACCCAAGCATGTTTAAAGCCAGAGAGTTATTTTCCTCAAAGAATCCAAATACTATTAAGTTACTAGCTGTTTTGCAAATAGAGCGTTTGAAATGAGAAACAGAGTCAACCTATGTTATTTACGTCATTTAATACTATTGCATTATGTCTTATACAGTACATATCACTTACATGTACTAGTTAGGTACATATTTGTTTTTCTGTGTGTGTATAAGCATGAGAATACAGTACATATTACATTTATGTATTACTTAAATATAAATTTTCTGCGTAAAATATGGGAATACTGTACTTGTTACTTGTATGTATTACTTAAATATGAATAAGTTTTATTAAGCATTTGAATACAGTACTGATAACTTTTATTTATTACTTATATTTTTGTATAACTGAGATATACAATATTTTTGGAAAACATGATACTAAACAAGATATTTAATTTTTATTTTTGTATTACTTACATTTGACTTGCTTTTGTAAAACATGATAATACAATTCAAATCGCTTCTATATATGATTTACATATAGACAATTTTTAAAGCATGAATCTACAGTACAGATAAATTGTATGAATTACTCAGAAATTATTCTTGTAAAGCTTGAGAATACAGTTTAGATTTCTTTCAGCTATTACTTAGATATGTATATAATATATTTCCTTTTTCAAAGCATGATAATATTTTTTGTTCCCATTGTAAAATTGTAAAATTGTAAAATTGTAAAATTGTTATTATCATGACGATCAGGGGCCATGTTGGCCTTATGTCGTAATTTATATGCAACCTTGTACAAATCTTGAATAAACTATCTATTTATCTATATATCTACAAACAGACGACAACACGCTTCAAACACACATCTTATTTAACTTGTAATCATTCGTACTATATTACCAGTTTATCAAATCTTGTTAATTACGGACAAGGCAACACAACACATACATCCGTTTCTTTGTATATATTTAAATGCATTAAGGCTATTACTTTGACGTTCTTTTAAGTTCCTTCTTTTTTCAATTATCATGTTCTATTCGTTCTATTCAATATATCCTTTTGTATACTTTAGTTTGTTATAAATACCGTTATTTCCTTAATGTATTTTTCAGTTATGTTTAACCAACCAATCGTGTTTGTTTACTTGTGTATTTCAATATTCAGGGGCGAACCGCCAGTAATGTGGAAATACCTTTTAGTTCAACCCCTTTTTCTCTCTATATGCTGTATGAGTTTATTTGTACCATGGTTGATGTAAAATATAGTTACACGATGGAAATAAAATATGTTTAAACGTAAAGTGTGTAGAACAACAACTTTAACTCTTCCACCGATGGTGATTGTTTCATGGCCTTTTTTCAAGTTAGGAAATTCATTTTGACAAAGAAGTTCTAACATACATGTCTAAAAACTATAGAACATAGAGGCTTAAAACTTGGTAAAAAAAGTTTGTACAATCAAAATACTTATTCAGTATAATCAAATTTAATGTGCAGGACAAGAATCGTAACTCTGTCGTGCATAGTGATTATTGTATATTATTTGTAACTTGATGTTGTTGCATTATAATGCACTTTTCTAACATGTTTTGAAAAAACAGTCAGTGACGTCCCTTAAACTAAGTGTGTTCATCAGACGAGCGATAGCACCACTAGCAGTGCTTTTGTGTATAGAGTTAAAACTTCCATGTATAAAATATATTCGATATACTAAGTTTGTATCTTATTTTAATAAATGTCCGCATTTTCGCAAAATAACGTCGATATTAACTTCATCAATGAAGATTCTGACAGTGGACAATGAGAGCAAGTGGTATACGTCTGCCTTCAATGTTTAATCAGTTATGGTCATAGGTGTTCATATATATGTAGAGATCATTGAAAGGACGTACACAGTATAAACAATAATAACTTTGATATCTACACTTACTCTAAAATATTTATTATTTCTTCACCAATTACTTACTGGAGATTTAAGCGTGTGGTGGAAAGTCACACACTTTGTGTCTTATAAAGCTCATAGCTAGAAACGTTTTAAAGGTAATTCAACAAGAAAGTCTTTAAATGCTAGAATCCGTGCAGAGAATGCGCATAGAGTCTAGACACAGTATCAGAATTTAAAATATTTTCTGCATGAATGACCTCTTTTTAATTGTCTTGTACATGTTGTTACTCGAGTAATATAAAAGGGATTCCGGTGAAACTTCATTAACATGACTGAGGACATTGAATCCAGCAAGAATCATAATTTTGACACAGTCCATTATTGTGATTTATTCGAAAGCAATTGGCCTAAGTGTCTGATATGCAACAGTCAGTTGATGTGTGATGTATTTCTTGCAAGTGTTCTTTGTTGTGTTCTCAAGCGATCTATTTTTAATACCGCTGCCCCGCATTATTAATGTTTATGACATGTCTCTTGATGTCTAATAAGCTATTTGTATATGCTGTGACTCTGCTACACTTGCTTCTGCTAAAACTAAGCAATGCATTGAAAACATTTTGGGCAACGACATTAATTTCGTCCGCTAATAACTTATTAGCAATAAATTTTCTCAACACCTCGAGCAACCACAGTCATACTATGATAAACTTGATCTTTATTACAATGGTCACCATATATAGTTCCAATCTTCAGTAAAGTGTATTGAAGTTAATATTTATCAAAATGTGCCTGTTGATTTTTAGGGTAATATAATATTCAAATTTTAATACCATAAAAAGTTACTTATATTTCTTACTTAGCAAACCATATGCTTATAATATTTTCAACGATCAAGTGACGTTTTGACTTTGTTATCATCAGCCTGGATTAATTGTTTCACAGTTGACTTCCATGTGTCATTCTGATAATATAACGTTGAATTACGTGGCTCATTTATTTATGCATGCATTGTATTTTAAGTTGGTTTATATCTTGATAGGACATATAATGTTAATTGACGAGGCTAATTTATAAATGTATTTTATGTTGTGTGTATGTCCTGATAGGACTTATAATTTTGATTGACCTGACATTGTATTTTAAGTTGTTTGTATCTCTTAATAATGTTATATTGTCAGGCTACTGTCTATTTATGCTGAAATCAATAGATCTGTCTGTCTGTCCGTCCGTCTATCTGTCTGTCTGTCTGTCTTTCCGTCTGTCTGTCTGTCTGTCTGTCTGTCTGTCTGTCTGTCTGTCTGTCTGTCTGTCTGTCTGTCTGTCTGTCTGTCTTTCTGCCTTTCTGTCTTTCTGATGTTTGTCTGTCTGATGTCTGTCTGTCTTTGTCCTAGGTTTCCGATGTGTAGGTGAAATAACATCCATTAACGCTTCACGATGTATGGTTGATAGTGTTCTTGTTCAAGCTATCAATGCTTAGTACATACTGTTACAATTTCTTTGAAAACGTTGACAATATATTAAGCGATCAGAATTGGATGAACAACCTTTTCTTTCGAGAACAGGTTTTGTGTATGTAATGTGTTGGGGAGGAAACCTAAACTACCGAAAAGTACCTCGGTGGATCTTTATGAAAATAGAGCGCTACAGGTAAATGACTTTTTTAGAACAATGGTCAGCTGTGTTAGAATCATAATTATAAATACACGGCATGGCTTGTTGTCGAATATCCGCGATTTGTAGATGCGCGTTATCAACTGACTAGTGCGCTCGTGATTTAAATCCGCATCTTAACTTCCGCGGGTTCTTCGACAACAGTGTCGATGTAAATTTAGTATTTATTAAGATGCATCATGACAAAAAAGCTTTGCATGACTTTGATTTCGTTTTCATTATCGTGAGTGTACGTTTCACGAATTAAAGTAAAATGAGCTATTTTATGTAAAATTATTGTTGTCTAATGCTTAAAAGAATGTGATAAATCATATAATATAGTTAAAAGCCGGTCATTTTTGAAAATCTACAGAAACAGTTGTATAACGGTAAAAGCAAACACACACGATGCGTGCAATACACACTTGTATGATATACCCATTTATATCTTCCAATCATATGCCCTCATTCGTGCCCCTTGACCGTCCAATATGTTACCAAATTGGACGCGCGTGCGTACACTATTTTCCGTATTGGACGGTCCGACTATAAACATAAGATAATGTCCTAGTACTCCACAACGAAACTGTATTTTACCTCGATCAATGAGTACTCCGATCCACTTATTGGAAAACGTGTTTTACAATCCAGCAACAATCATTTCAATTCCTTTTTTTATATATCCACGAAGATTATTATCTTGTGAACCGTGCTAACCAGAAACGCGATTTGTTTTGTAAATCATTTTTTCTGGTGAGCACGCACGCTTTGTGTAAACGTTAAGTTGTCTCCAAACCTATATCCGATTTTGAATGTCTACTTCCAACATTATTCTTTAATTATATTTAACTGTTTGAAACGTTACCTGCACATAAATAAAGCCTGCAACACGACATACATCAATCATACAGTTCTGCAACATCTGGTTTTTGTCGTATTTATCCATTTTTTTTACATATAACACCACTAATATAAAAGTATATAATTAAGTTATTCTAGTTCTGAATATCCAAGAAACACTTCCAATCAACTGTAAAATATTTATTTTGACAACTTTCATCAGTCACCACCACCTTTTAAACATGCACGTCTAAATATAGTTTTTACACACTCAATGTTTCAATTTGTACAAGGTCATGATCGCTTTCTGTGAAATATATTATAAAGTATATAAGGCTGCTTCCGAATTTAACATTAATACAATCATTAGCTGTTAGTGCAGGTTACAGTATAAAAGACAAACATACATGTTTGCATATTATTCATCACGTAGAGCGACGTAATACAACTATATTACTAATGCGAGCGCGCGCACTGTTCCACGGACGGTGTGTTTTAATGTAAATATTATACAAATAATACACAAATAATATCATAAATTGGTATATAATATAACTATTATTGAACAGCGTTCTGTACAATACCGTGATATATTTGAACTCGTAAACAGCTGGAATACTCACATTAGACTATCGGCTTCGGTAAAGATCGCTGTTAAATAACCTAATATTACGATACAGGTGTCTAAAACGTTTGCACTCATTAAGTTACATATACAAGATGGATAACTATTATATGGATATAAGACCTTTTAAAAAGATAATACAAACACTGGTAGGCGTTTTAACGTTGAATCAACATTGAAACAACGTCCATATTCGACGTTGATAAATTTTTTGGTTAAATGGAATTGCCTTGCAAACAAACATTTGTTTCAACGTCTGATTTATAGTACATGTAAATCGTTTCAACTTCAGAATATGTGATACGAATTATTATTTGATCGACACCAAAGCATGTGTCCTGCCTTGAAAAGAAACTATAGAAGAATAGCATTGATTACATAATACATAATTCACAATGAGCGATGCAATACTTGTTATTGTTGACGTATGGTTGAGCTTGCAAATAACGGTATTTTCTTCACGTTACAACGCCGCTTAAACTGTAAAATCACAATTTAAAATATTAGCAAATATAGTTTTGGACACCTGAAGCAGACACAAACTTCTGTCGAGTCTTATATTTATTTTCAATCGCACATTTTTATTTAAATCCGTTTTTTTATTTTGCAGCAGCAGTATGTAATATCAATTTGCATATGGTTTAGTATATAACCTACAATGTGGACCGAGGAGCTAAACAGTGTTCCCGCTTCGGGCTCAATTTTTAGTAAAATGTACTTTAATAGGAACACATTATAATTTCCTTGTATGAAACTACAAGGACTAGGTTTTTATATTGGGTATAATGTTTTTTAACCCAAATTATAAAACTGGTGCTTCTGGGCTAAAAAGAGGCGCCATCCCGGGACGCTGATTCATATATTGACTCTTGTAGGTAACATACTTCAAAATTCCTCTTGTACGAAACTACATTGCCTACAGCTTTAATATATTTGGCATGTATGTATGGTATTGTACCAGTATTGTTCTGAAGTTGCCCCAAGTCCAGGGGCTCATTGTTTTACAATAAATCTCATCTTGTCTGAAACAACAGTGTCTTTGATATGTCTTACGTATCATTGCTTATATTCCTATACCAAAATAGTTAAAATACCCGTGGCTCGATCATTTGTTTTATAGACTTTAAATAGGGAATTTACGTCAATAACGTTCCTGTACAAAACTAACTAAACACAGATCTAGGTCATGTATATTTGGTATGCAGCATGACCTTATAGGAATGTCTACACTTGTTTCAGTAATGTTTCTAATCTAAAGGTAGCCCTAAGGGCCAGTTGTGCGTCAGGTCGTTCTGGGCCACTTGTATTTTCTCAGCATGCATAAACAATGTTCGCATTAAATGTACATTGTTTTCCTTTTCTATACCATTATTAGCATCTTACGTTTCATTTGTAGCTTCACTGGCCGAAGGTAAGCGAACGTTTGCCATAGCTGTTCGTCCGTCGTGCGTGACTCCGTCCGTCTGTACTTTTACTTTTCCTTAAAAAACGAAATCTGAAACGGTTCAACCGACTTTAATAAAACTTCATAGAAATGTTCCTTGGGTGCTCCAAAGTTGCTTGAATGTTTCTGGTCCACTGCACTAGACGACCACTAGAGCTCTTAAAAGGATACATATTAAACCAAATCCCTTCCTAAATCCCTGGTTAGATGTTCTAACGGTTATCCAGTAATATTTCTGGGTAAGCCCTTAACCAAAGTTACTCCAGTGGTTCCGCTTTGTTGAAAAACGTGGCCGACAGGTGGCTAGGTCATTTTAACTAATATGGCTATATTTAAATTTTTGAGAATGTTCCTGTCATAAACCACTGGTTATATTTCGAAATGATTTGACAGAAATGTTCATTGGATAGTTAACTCCCAAAGTTGTTCAAATGGTTCCGGTCGGTTGAAAAACTTTATATAAAAAACCATCGCTGAAACTTTGAAATAATTTAACAGAAATATCCCTTATTTGGCCCTCTACTAAAAAGCTTTAAATCGTTTTTTCATTCATTAAACAAAACAGCATCGCCAGAGGGCAGGACCTTTCTCAATTATATAGCATAGCATGGTCCTTTCGCTTTTGACTCTCCTTACTTAATAAGTCATGGGAGCGATACAGACACTTGTTTGCCTACGGTTGTACTGATATTGGCCTTTGCGCAGAAGTTGTCCATTTTAAGTCAATGTTAATAGGTGGTAAAGACTTTGCCAGAATTAACGTTTTAAATAATAAAGAGGCAGATCGAAGCTACTAAGCAAATACAACAAACGTGTGTACTATGTCGTAATGAATACATATATAACCAATCATATATGTTTTTTATAAAACGCTATAATATACGTGTGTCATATTATTTACACTCAACAAAATAATCACTACTATATAAGTATGTTACGGAAATAACAAATTTCACATTAAAACAAACGAGTTATTCCAACGTCTTCGTAACAATATATGTACATAATTTATATTTATTGTTTGAAGATTACATTACACTATGGTAAGTGTGTATTTAAACCAAACCACAGTTCGTGTTTACAACAAAAATAACACGTCGGCGTTTGTTTAAATAATAATCACACACAATGATAATATTGTTTAAAGAGATGCACAACTGTTTAAACAATATTTATGGCAATGACTTGTCTGCTAAACTTCACTCTAATAACTGCATACTTTCTTTGCACATTACCAATTGGATACTACCGCTCTATCGACTGGACACTTCCCAAGCACACTACCAACTGAATACGTCCTATGTACACTAACAACTGGACACTTCCCATGCTCATTATCAACTGGACACTTCCCAAGCACACTACCAACTGAACACTTTCCATGCACACTACCAACTGGACATTCATGTTCATTACCAACTTGATACTTCCAATGCGCATTACCAACTGGACACCTCCCATGCTCATTACCAACTGAACAATTCTCATACTCACTACCAACTGGACAATTCCCAAGCACACTACAAACTGGACAAATCGAATGCACACCACCAACTGGACTCTTCCTATGCAGACTACCAACTGTACACTTCCCATGCACACTACCAACTCTACACTTCCCATGCACACTACGAACTATATACTTCCCATGCACACTACCAACAGTACACCTTTAATGCACATTACCAACAGTACACGTCCCATGCACACTATTAACTGTACACTTCCCATGCACACTATCAACTGGATACTTCCCATGCACAGTATCAACCGGACACTATCCATGCACACTAGCTACTGGATACGTCCCATGCACACTACTAACTTTACACTTCCTTAGAGACCACCAACTGGACACTTCCAATGCACATTGCCAACTGGATACTTCCTATGCGGAATAACAATTGATCTCTTCCTGTGAACAAAACCAACTCGGCACTTCCTATACACTCC